>CAUYUJ010020675.1:0-95000 GCA_963575745.1 Prorocentrum cordatum
GGGCAGCTACAGAGCTGGTAAGCACAGCTAACGCATGAAGAATAATCAGGCGCGTTCGCCTGTTGAACCCAGAGGTCTGAACTCGGTCTGTCAGCCGAGCTAGGTCCGCAAACCTGGTCGTATTATTCGAGTTAACTTGATACGCGTTGTCGGTATTTACTACTTAACTCGAGCTGTAGGACAGCTAAAGTTCTGGTAAGCACTTCTATCGCACTCAGAATGATCAGACGCGTTCGCCTGTTGAATCCATAGGTCTAAACTCGGTCTGCTAGCCGAGATAGGTCCGCAAACCTATTCGTATTATTCGAGTCAACTTGATATGCGTTGTCGATATTTTCTACTTAACTCGAGCTGTAGGGTAGCTACAGTGTTGGTAAGCACACCTACCGCACTCAGAATCATCAGGCGCGTTCGCCTGTTGAATCCAGAACTCTAAACTCGGTCTGTTGCGCGATGCAGAATCACGAAACTGTTCGTATTCTTCCAGTCATCTTGAGAGCTACTCTTGGCGTTCTGCACTTACTTAATTCGGGCTGTAGGGAAGCTGCAGGGCGGGTAATCACAGGAATCGATTCGGAGACATCAGACGCGTCCGTCTGTCACATTCAGAGGTCTGAACTCGGTCTGATACTCGAGTTGGGCTGAAAAACTATTCGTTCTCTGCAATTTTTTTCGACAGTATATGTTGTCAGGAAGCTCTACGAGTCCCCGGCGGTAACAAAGGTTGACGGTTTACCGCCGGCGCCCAGTTGCTGGAAGCTTAAGAGTAATTCCGACGCGCTGGGGAGCTAGTTGGCAAGAAAAATCTCGACGGAACTTTTGGTGACTTTTGGTCGGTTGAAAATTCTGTCCTCGGAATACCTCGTAGAGCTCTTCGGCAACGATGAGCTAGAGAAAATCCGGCGCGGGGTGGAGCTCGTAACTCGTAGAGCTTCCCTTTGCTGGTCGTAGCTGAAAGCTAAGAGTAATTCCGGCGCACTGGAGAGCTCGTTGGCTCGAAAAAAAGAACTGAAGTTTTTACAACTTTTGGTCGGTTGAAATTTTGTTCTCGGAATTCAACAATTCGCTACAGCTCTAGTATTTTTTTCCATGATATTCGATCTTATTTCCACTCGCCATCTTGATCTCAGCTCGATCGGGTAGCTTTGAAGGCCAAAAAGTACACTGGGGATCGGTCGTTTCGAGTCATAACTCGTAGAGCTTCCCTTAGCTAGTTATAGCTGGAAGCTAAGAGTAATTCCGGCGCGCTGGAGAGCTAGTTGGCAAGAAAAATCTCGACGGAACTTTTGACGGCATTTGCTCGGTTGAAAATTTTGTTCTCGAAATTTGACAATTCGTTAGAGCTCTAGTATTTTTTCCCGTGATATTCGATCTTATTCCCGCTCGCCATCTTGATCTCAGCTCGATCGGGTAACTTTGAAGGCCAAAAAGCACTCGCTGTCGGTTTTCTGAACATAACTCGAGCTCTAGGGCAGCTACAGAGCTGGTAAGCACAGCTAATGCATGCAGAACGATCAGGCGCGTTCGCCTGTTGAACCCAGAGGCCTGAACTCGGTCTGCTAGCCGAGCTAGGTCCGCAAACCTATTCGTATTATTTGAGTCAACTTGAACGCGTTGCCGTTATTTTCAACTTAACTCGAGCTGTAGGGCAGCTACAGTGCTGGTGGGCACACCCATCGATGCAGAATCATCTGGCGCGCTCGCCTGTTGAATCCATAGGTCTGAACTCGGTCTGCAAGCCGAGCTAGGTCCGCAAACCTATTCGTATTATTCGAGTCAACTTGATACGCGTTGTCGGTATTTTCTACTTAACTCGAGCTGCAGGCCAGCTACAGTGCTGGTGAGCACACCTATCACACTCAGAATAATCAGGCGCGTTCGCCTGTTGAATCCAGAGCTCTGAACTCGGTCTGCTGCGCGATCCAGACTCACGAAACTGTTCGTATTCTTCCAGTCATCTTGACAGCTACTGTCGCCGTTCTGCACCTAACTCGGGCTGCAGGGGGGCTGCAGGGCGGTTAATCACATGAATCGATTCGGAGACATGAAACGCGTCTGTCTGTCGCATTCAGAGGTCCGAACTCGGTCTGATACTTGAGTTGGGCTGAAAAATTGTTCGTTCTCTGCAATTTTTTTTGACATTATGTGTTGTCAGGAAGCTCTACGAGTCCCCCGGCGGTAACAAAGGTTGACGGTTTACCGCCGGCGCCCAGTCTTAATACGCGTTTTCGGTATTTTGTACTCAACTCGAGCTGTAGAACCGCCACAGAGCTGGTAAGCGCAGCTATCGTACTTAGAATTATCAGGCGCGTTCGCCTGTTGAATCCATAGGTCTGAATTCGGTCTGCTAGCCGAGCTAGATCCGCAAACCTATTCGTATTATTCGAGTCAACTTGATACGTGCTGTCGGTATTGTCAAGGTTGACGGTTTACTGCCGGCGCCCAGTTGGCACGAAAAATCTCGACGGAACTTTTGCTGACTTTTGGTCGGTTGACCATTCGTTAGAGCTCTATCATTTTTTCCCATCATATTCGATCTTATTCCCGCTCGCCATCTTGATCTCAGCTCGATCGGGTAACTTTGAAGGCCAAAAAGCAGGCAGGCGGGAACGGCCGTTTCGAGTCATTTTGATACGCGCGTCGGTATTTTGTACTTAACTCGAGCTGTAAGGCAGCTATAGAGCTGGTAAGCACAGCTATCGCACTCAGAATTATCACGCGCGTTCGCCTGTTGAATCCAGAGGTCTGAACTCGGTCTGTGAGCCGAGCTATGTCCGCTAACCTAGTCGTATTATTCGAGTCATCTTGACAGAACTGTCAGTATTTTGTACTTAACTCGAGCTGTAGGGTAGCTACAGAGCTGGTAAGTACATCGATCGCACTCAGAATCATCAGGCGCGTTCGCCTGTTGAATCTAGAGGTCTGAACTCGTTCTGTGAGCCGAGCTATGTCCACAAACCTATTCGTATTATTCGAGTCATCTTGACAGAAACTGTCGGTTATTCTGCACTGAACTCGAGCTGTAGGACAGCTACAGAGCTGGTGAGCACACCTATCGAGTCCTGAATGATTGGGCGCGTTCGCCTGTTGAATCTAGCGGTCTGAACTCGGTCTGTGAGCCGAGCTAGGTCCGCAAACCTATTAGTATTATTCGAGTCATCTTCACAGAAACTATCGCTTTCCTGTACTTAACTCGAGCTGTAAGACAGCTAGAGAGCTGATTTTTACAGAAACTGATTCAGAATGGTCAGTTGCGTTTGTCTGTCGAATCCAGAGCTCTGAACCCGGTCTCCTGTCCGATATAGAATCACGAAATTATTCGTATTGGTCGAGTCATCTTGAGAAGTGCTCTCGGTTTTCTTCACTCAACTTGCGCTGACGGTTTTCTGCACTGACCTCGGGCTGTAGGGGGGCTGCGGGGCTGGTAATGACAGGAGTCGATTCGAAGACATCAGACGCGTCCACTTATCGAATTCAGAGGTCGAAAAATATTCACTATGAATCAGAATGTGGGTAGGTGCTGTTGGTTTTCTCAACTTAAGTCGAGCGTGGAAGGACAGAGCGTTGGCTCGGGACCTTCGACGTCGCATCAGACCGCTTGCGCGGGAATATCGCCGACGGAAGGTGGAGTGGGAGGCGCTACCATCTAGGAAGGGGAGGAGGACACGTGTGACGGAGTTGAGGGTGACGGACACTGGGGGAGGGGATACGGGGCCTACGACTATGATGACGGAGGACAGGGAACTGTGGGCGGAGGAGGTGGAGCGATATGCTGTGCAGAGTATGACTTGTGATGACTCCAGAGCCCGCAATCGGGAGCTTGTGTCCACACTGCGTCGCCATGCATCTCAATCAACAGCCTCTTCGGACAACACACTTACGATTACATACTCTACTATTCTGCAGGCGCGGAGCAGGCTCCGATCAGGACGGGCCTGTGGGCCCGACGGCATCTCGGTTGAACTTCTCAAATCTCTTTCGTGGAGGTCGGTGCGCTCTATCTGTAAGGTTTTCTCTGATATATTCAACGGGCTTCGCCCGACGCCAAGGGAATGGCAGGAGGTATATCTAACACTTATGCCGAAAACGAGCAAACTGGAGACATTGCGACAAACAAGGAACCTGCTTGTTGGAAATACCTTGGCCAAGTGGTATCTCACGTGTGTGACGATTTTACTGGAACGATGTGTGGAACCCTTCATGAGTGATATGGCGATTTACGGTTTTACCAGCGGACGACGCTGCTGGGAGATTTCATCGGCCATGAAATGTATTGCACAACATGCTTCCACATGGGGGCGAGATCAAACGGCGTGGCTCCTCAGCTGTGACATCGAGCGGGCGTTCGACGCTGTGACGTTGCCGACAGTCTCGAGAGCGATGACGGCCCTTGGGATCAGTGCACGGTTACAGTATGCGTTATTGGAGCCTCTCTCATCTACATCATGCACGGTGCTGTTTGAAGGAGTGACAATCCCTAATGTGCAATGGGATAGGTCGCTCCGTACTGGGGGTACCGAATCACCGATCGCGTTTACTATTGTCACTATTGCTATGTGGCGGGATGTGATTGCTCGCCTGGACCAGCGCGGCGTCGGAGTCGAGATGCCATGCCATGATGATCATTGCCGGTATGCACGTTGGAATCACGCACTCTGGGCTGACAATATTTTTCTGGCCGCCAAGTCAGCATCGGAGGCGCAGCTAGCGGCCACTGCCTTCACTACTGCTCTCAGGGATTGGGGGATGGAGTGGAAGGAGGAGAGTCTAGAGATGATGGTGTGTGGTACTCAGTACACTGATACGGTCACGGTTCAGATTGGCTCGCGGATTGTTCCTTTCAAGCATGTTGACAGTTTGAATGTGCTGGGGTATCAGATTCCCAGGAGTTTCACTTCTATTCACACGGATGTGCAGGAGCGCGTCCAGCAGGCCCGAAGGGCATTCTTTGCGCAGGTGCAATACTTTACGTGCAGGGCGTTGCCTCTGGTGAAGAAGTTTCGTCGATATCAATCGACTGTGCAGAGCCGCCTTTTATATGCAGCAGAGGCCATCACGATTGACAGTGAGTGTGTGAGGGTTATCCATGCGTTCGAGGGTATGTGTCTTCTGAGAATGTCAGGGAGGAGGAAGCCAGGAGATGTGGGGTGGGAGGTTTGGCGGCCAGCTGCGCTGACACGAGTCAGGACAATCTTCTGCGATGGGGGTTTCCCGTCGGCTGTGCAGATGCTGTGTTGGAAGAGCTGGGGCATGATGCGCTCCACGAGGCAATATTTACTATCCTTGGAGGGGGACAGGACGGCAAGGACGGAGGTTGAGGTGGAGGGATCAACGACTCAACGTGCTAAACGTGTTCGTTTTACGGATGGACGTGGGGAGGATGTACCTGCTGCGACTGTGATGGAGGTGGAGGGGAGGATTACGGACATGGAGAGGAGGCTGGAGGATCTCTGCTCGCAGGTCGCCTGTTCCATTGCCCGCTCACAGCCGATGCCCTGTGGAGAGGGAGCTGCCCACACTCTCAGAGACGAGCCGCTTGCCGTCTCAAAGGGGAGGAGGGCCTTTCGAGACTCCCGACGTGCGCTTATGATGTACAATGTTGGCTGGGTCACGGCTCGCGACACAATAACAGAGGTTCTACGACAACACGGCAACAGGGCCTTATCTAGTTCGGGCAAACGGCTTCGTGGAGGCCCTGTGTCTGTGGGCGGACGGTCTTGGCAGTTCCCATACATTCAGTTCTTTGGGGAAAAGTGGTGGGAGTCTGTGCGGGGTGATTGGGTTCAATTCTTGGAGGTATGGAAGCAACTCCTTATACAATACAACAAATCTAAGGTCTATGATTACTTTGTGGTGTCTTGGAAGGGCTCTCCTAATGGACCTCGAGGCTCCCCTGAGGCTCGTGAGAAGGCCGATACTGAGATGGTCGATACCGCGACCAACCCTCTGCACCCCAAGTATGACCCCAAAGAGTCCGCCAAGCTTGCAATACGATATGCGATGATCCAGGAACGTGCGACTGTGTGGGACATATCGTCAGAGGGTTTTGCTGCTGAGTTCAAGGGTGACTCACTACTTATCTGCTCCTGGCTCCAGGGTAAATGGAGATGTGAGAATCGTGGCTACTGCAAGAGGACAGCTGCCATGATTGATTGTACCTTTGAGCTCGCTGCGTGTTTCAATCTGAGGCCTGCTGCCTTGGGACGTGAGATATGGAGACACGAATTCAGGGAGGACAATACACGAGCGGATGAATTGACGCATGAGGCCAGATATGGCCGCACATTCTACAGAACTCATTGTTATCTATATCCATTCGAAACTTATCTCGTACCGTTCGCTATCAGGGGAGGCTTTGATGGCGGGGTTGACCAGCAAGGATCAGGATGTGGTTTCTGGCTTCAGATCGGCTTAATCAATACTCAGTGCAATCCCAGTGAGATAGGCATCGCTTCCGCGAGAACCGTGGGCCCCTTCCCTGCTGGGCATGAGTTTGCTGTTTCTAGTGCCGTGCCCCTCGTTTGGAGGGATGTGGCCGAGGCCGCGTGGCTCCTCGAAGGAGCTACAGTCACAGAATGTGAATTGTCGGCAGCCGAAGCGCTGCTTAGCGCTGCCCGTGTGCTTCTGCGGGACCGGTCCTCGCCCAGCTGCGCTCAGCTGGGAACGCGAGTCCAAACAAACAAACAAACCAAGGTTGACGGTTTACCGCCTGCGTCCAGTTGGCATACCCGGCGGAGGCGGACAATGTGGTAACTTTTGGGTGGTTGTCCGAATATTTGAAGGGTATTTGACCATTTATTTTGAGAAAGCAGATTTTTCGCACCTGTAGTGGGTCAAGACGCGTCTGCCAGTAAAATTTTCAGGTCCGTAGGTGCAGTATTTCTATCAAAACACTTGGAGCAACCGACGTTTGATAAAATCAGAAAACCGTAATTTTTCGATTTTTTCGTTTCTCACTCCAGAAGCTTACTTCCTGTGTCCTGAGGAGTTCGGTGTGAGAAAAGAGCTCTACGAGGGTCCCGGCGGTACGAGAAACCGCAGGATCCTCAGCACCGACCTGTGGAACTGGCATCCTTTCGTATCAATACGGGGTGGACAGTGGACCGCGAGATCTGGGAGGGTGTACTTATGCGCAGCGGTGTGACGACTACATACGACACATTTGTGGCGAGTCTTGCCGGCAGGGCGTGACGGTGCAGAGGTGCCAGTCGGGCTGGTGGCCCCACAGCCCAGCATAGGCTAGGCACCCAGAATCTTATGAAACAAGGGGCTACAGCAGATCGGGGATTTGCTTGCATGAGGGCACTTCTTTCTCACGGCTGTGAAGTGTTCTGTTTACAGGAGTGTGAACACTTACCGTCCAATTCAATTCAGCTGCTTGGCTGGCACCTAGTTTACTCAAGTGACAGGAAGGCTTCCATAGCTTTGAGGGGGAAGTCTTGTCACAACATAGTTCGTTCTTGGAACAATCATGCTCGTCTTGCTATTGTGTGCTTGCGTCATCCGTGTATCTTTCTTGTCTCTGCGTACTTTCCGAATAGATCGGAGAATCGTTCATTGGAGGTGGCTTTTGAGATGCTGAAAACAATCGAAACAACTTATCGGAGGTGGAAGGAGGAGTGCAGATACACATGTGAGCTTGTGATTGCAGGGGATTTTAATGTTGAGCTTGCGCCCGACATCACCTGTTCAGGAGGCACGGTGACTGGAGGCGCTGTGCAGATTCTCGACGGGAGGGGATATGGGAATGATACGGAGGATAGACGGTGGGAGGAGGACATGTGGCGATCTCAGCTGCAGGAGTGGCTATGTCGGATGCGCTTGCTGGCAGTCAATTCTCTCGGCTCGCCGTACTCTCGGCAGCCGACCTTCGTGCATCGTGCGAACAATGCTCGACGCAAGTCTGGGGCGAAGACTATTGCGCCAAAAGTGCTTGACTATCTCATGGTCCCACAATCCTGGGAG
The DNA here is from genome assembly GCA_963575745.1 of Prorocentrum cordatum. Taxonomy (NCBI): domain Eukaryota; class Dinophyceae; order Prorocentrales; family Prorocentraceae; genus Prorocentrum; species Prorocentrum cordatum. Next base: position 7,966 of record CAUYUJ010020675.1, read on the forward strand.
GGTGACTTGGTTGAATGCCGAACGGATTGGATCCCAGAGACCCCGACTACCAACTTCTCGGATCACGCCTGTGTCTACGCCGAGTTCCAGATGCAGAACCCTCAGGTCACGAAATATCAAGGCCCCCCTAGCCACCACACAAGCCACAAAGAGTTCCAATCGTATCGGGAGGAGGCCCAATTCCAGGTCCTGGCGGACGTACAGATCCCGACGGTGCCCCCACAACGTATTGCTGGAACGATCGCTGAACATGCGTTACCACTCCTCGCGGTGAGGGCCCCCAGGTACTCCAGAGGGCTCCCACCAAGTAGGACTCCTCAACATGCCGACCTGGAGGTACAACTCAGAGAGGCACGTGCTAGGAAGGACAGAGCGTTGGCTCGAGACCTTCGACGTCGCATCAGACCGCTGGCGCGGGAATATCGCCGACGGAAGGTGGAGTGGGAGGCACTACCATCTAGGAAGGGGAGGAGGACACGTGTGACGGAGTTGAGGGTGACGGACACTGGGGGAGGGGATGTGGGTCCTACGACTATGATGACGGAGGACAGGGAACTATGGGCGGAGGAGGTGGAGCGATATGCTGTGCAGAGTATGACTTGTGATGACTCCAGAGCCCGCAGTCGGGAGCTAGTGTCCACACTGCGTCGCCATGCATCTCAATCAACAGCCTCTTCGGACAACACACTTACGATCACATACTCTACTATTCTGCAGGCGCGGAGCAGACTCCGAACAGGACGGGCCTGTGGGCCCGATGGCATCTCGGTTGAACTTCTCAAGGCTCTTTCGTGGAGGTCAGTGCGTTCTATTGGTAAGGTTTTCTCTGATATATTCAACGGGCTTCGCCCGACGCCAAGGGAATGGCAGGAAGTATACCTAACACTTATGCCGAAAACGAGTAAACTGGAAACATTGCGACAAACAAGGAACCTGCTTGTTGGAAATACCTTGGCCAAGTGGTATCTCACGTGCGTGACGATTTTACTGGAAAGATGTGTGGAACCCTTCATGAGTGATATGGCGGTCTACGGTTTTACCAGCGGACGGCGTTGCTGGGAGATTTCATCGGCCATGAAATGTATTGCACAGCATGCTTCCACATGGGGGCGAGATCAAACGGCGTGGCTCCTCAGCTGTGACATCGAGCGGGCGTTCGATGCTGTGACGCTGCCGACAGTCTCGAGAGCGATGACGGCCCTGGGGATCAGTGCACGGTTACAGTATGCGTTATTGGAGCCTCTCTCATCTACCTCATGCACGGTGCTGTTTGAAGGAGTGACAATCCCAAATGTGCAATGGGACAGGTCACTCCGCACTGGGGGTACCGAATCACCTATCGCGTTTACTATTGTCACTATTGCTATGTGGCGGGATGTGATTGCTCGCCTGGACCAGCGCGGTGTCGGAGTCGAGATGCCATGCCATGACGATCACTGCCGGTACGCACGGTGGAATCATGCTCTCTGGGCCGACAATATTTTTCTGGCCGCCAAGTCAGCATCGGAGGCGCAGGTAGCAGCCACTGCCTTCACTACTGCTCTCAGGGAGTGGGGGATGGAGTGGAAGGAGGAGAGTTTAGAAATGATGGTGTGTGGTACTCAGTACACTGATACGGTCACGGTTCAGATTGGCTCGCGGATTGTACCTTTCAAGCGTGTTGAGAGTTTGAATGTGCTGGGATATCAGATTCCCAGAAGTTTCACTGCTATCCACACGGATGTGCAGGAGCGCGTCCAGCAGGCCCGACGGGCGTTCTTTGCGCAGGTGCAGTATTTTACGTGCAGGGCGTTGCCTCTGGTGAAGAAGTTTCGTCGATATCAATCGACTGTGCAGAGCCGCCTTTTATATGCAGCAGAGGCCATCACGATTGACAGTGAGTGTGTGAGGGTTATTCATGCGTTCGAGGGTATGTGTCTTCTGAGAATGTCAGGGAGGAGGAAGCCAGGAGATGTGGGGTGGGAGGTATGGCGGCCAGCTGCACTGACACGTGTCAGGACAATCTTCTGCGATGGGGGTTTCCCATCGGCTGTGCAGATGCTGTGCTGGAAGAGCTGGGGCATGATGCGCTCCACGAGGCAATATTTACTATCTTTGGAGGAGGACAGGACGGCAAGGACGGAGGTTGAGGTGGAGGGATCAACGACTCAACGTGCTAAACGTGTTCGCTTTACGGAGGGACGGGGGGAGGATATACCTGCTGCGACTGTGATGGAGGCGGAGGGGAGGAGTACGGACATGGAGAGGAGGCTGGAGGATCTCTGCTCGCAGGTCGCCTGTTCCATTGCCCGCTCACAGCCGATGCCCTCTGGAGAGGGAGCTACCCACGCTCTCAGAGACGAGCCGCTTGCCGTCTCAAAGGGGAGGAGGGCCTTTCGAGACTCCCGACGTGCGCTTATGATGTACAATGTTGGCTGGGTCACGGCTCGCGACACAATAACAGAGGTTCTACGACAACACGGCAGCAGGGCCTTATCTAGTTCGGGCAAACGGCTTCGTGGAGGCCCTGTGTCTGTGGGCGGACGGTCTTGGCAGTTCCCATACATTCAGTTCTTTGGGGAAAAGTGGTGGGAGTCTGTACGGGGTGATTGGGTTCAATTCTTGGAGGTATGGAAGCAACTCCTTATACAATACAACAAATCTAAGGTCTATGATTACTTTGTGGTGTCTTGGAAGGGCTCTCCTAATGGACCTCGAGGCTCCCCTGAGGCTCGTGAGAAGGCCGATACTGAGATGGTCGATACCGCGACCAACCCTCTGCACCCCAAGTATGACCCCAAAGAGTCCGCCAAGCTTGCAATACGATATGCGATGATCCAGGAACGCGCGACTGTGTGGGACATATCGTCAGAGGGTTTTGCTGCTGAGTTCAAGGGTGACTCACTACTTATCTGCTCCTGGCTCCAGGGTAAATGGAGATGTGAGAATCGTGGCTACTGCAAGAGGACAGCTGCCATGATTGATTGTACCTTTGAGCTCGCCGCGTGTTTCAATCTGAGGCCTGCTGCCTTGGGACGTGAGATATGGAGACACGAATTCAGGGAGGACAATACACGAGCGGATGAATTGACGCATGAGGCCAGATATGGCCGCACATTCTACAGAACTCATCGTTATCTATATCCATTCGAAACTTATCTCGTACCGTTCGCTATCAGGGGAGGCTTTGATGGCGGGGTTGACCAGCAAGGATCAGGATGTGGTTTCTGGCTTCAGATCGGCTTAATCAATACTCAGTGCAATCCCAGTGAGATAGGCATCGCTTCCGCGAGAACCGTGGGCCCCTTCCCTGCTGGGCATGAGTTTGCTGTTTCTAGTGCCGTGCCCCTCGTTTGGAGGGATGTGGCCGAGGCCGCGTGGCTCCTCGAAGGAGCTACAGTCACAGAATGTGAATTGTCGGCAGCCGAAGCGCTGCTTAGCGCTGCCCGTGTGCTTCTGCGGGACCGGTCCTCGCCCAGCTGCACCCAGCTGGGAACGCGAGTCCAAACAAACAAAACAAACTTGGTTGACGGTTTACCGCCGGTTCCCAGTAGAGCTCTCATGGTATGAGAGATAGAGGAATTCGGCGACAGGTCGGAGCTAGTTGGCGAAATTTTGACAAGATACACAATCATGCCATCCGCGGCCTGGCTCAGCCGATTTTCAAGCTCTAACCATTCGTTTGGGCTGATAATTGCGGAAAACGAAGCTTTGCACCACAGAAGTTGTCGCTCAAATTCTGAGCTCATTCCGTCGACAAATTCTTCTCACCGAAGCCAGAAACCAGACTTCAGATTGCCATAAAAAATGAAAAATTTAAAGATTCAAGCATATCTACTGCGAAGTTCTCTGCTTCGGTTATGGGCGCTTAAGGGAGAAGAGCTGTGCGAGGTTCCCGGCGGTAACCAGGTTGACGGTTCACCGCCGGCGCCAGTACCTCGTAGAGCTCTTCGGCATCGATGAGCTACAGGAATTCGGGCGCGGGCTGGAGCTAGTTGACCGACCCGGCCCCGACGGACAATGTGCGAACTTTGGGTCGGTTGGACGAACTTTGTGCGAGATTTGAACATTCATTTCGAGAACAGGTATTTTTCGCACCTGTAGTGTTTTTTTTCGCGTTCGCCAGTGAATTCTGAGGTCTGTAGGCCCAGTATTACAATCGAAACACTTGGCGAAACCATCCTTGCATAAAAATATGATGAAACGTGTTTTTCCGAGATTTTTTGGTCTTGCTTAGACTCTTCTTCAACATGCACTGGCAATTGTCGTGCGAGAAAAGAGCGCTACGAGGACCCCGGCGGTAACCTGGTTGACGGTTTACCGCCGGTTCCCAGTTTGACCATTCGTTAGAGCTCTAGTATTTTTTCCCGTGATATTCGATCTTATTCCCGCTCGCCATCTTGATCTCAGCTCGATCGGGTAACTTTAAAAGCCAAAAAGCACTCTGACGGGATCGGCCGTTTCGAGTCATCTTGATACGCGCTGACGGTTTTATCAACATAACTCGAGCTTTAGGACAGCTACAGAGCTGGTAAGCACAGCTAATCGATGCAGAATGATTAAGCGCGTTCGCCTGTTGAAGCCAGAGGTCTGAACTCGGTCTGTGAGCCGAGCTAGGTTCGCAAGCCTATTCGTATTATTCGAGTCATCTTGACAGAAACTCGATTTTCTGCACCTAACTCGAGCTGTGAGACAGCTACAGAGCTGATATTCACAGAAACTGATTCAGAATCGTCAGTTGCGTTTGTCTGTCGAATCCAGAGCTCTGAACTCGGTCTTCTGCCCGATCTAGAATCGCGAAATTATTCGTATTGGTCGAGTCATCTTGAGAAGTGCTCTCAGTTTTTTCACTCAACTTGCGCTGAGAAGGGGCTACAGTCTTGGTTGTCATATGAATCGATTTCAAGCGTCCGCCTGTCGAATCTAGAGCTCGGAACTCGGTCTGCTGCCCGAACTAAGTTCGCGAAACTATTGTATTGTTCGAGTCATCCCGGGAGATGCTGTCGGTTCTTTGCACTGACCTCGGGCTGTAGGGGGGCTGCGGGGCTGTGAGAGGAGTCGATTCGCAGTCATCAGACGCGTCCGCTTGTCGCATTGCGAGGTCAAAACATATTCACTATGAGTCAGAATGTTGGTGGGTGCTGTCGGTTTTCTCAACTTAAGTCGAGCTTGGAAGCTCTACGAGTCCATTTATTTTCAGAAAGCAGATTTTTTCGCACCTGTAGACGACTATGAGGGCCCTTGCGTCTTGATATGAGCTCCCTAGATGCACTTTTACTATGAAAAGACTTGGCGGAACCAACTTTATGTCGACATGAAAAAAATCATATTTTCCCTTTTTAGAGAAATGCTTCCAGAAGCCCGCTCTTTTGATGCTGAGCACTCTTACACGTGCTAGGAGCTCTACGAGGTTCCCGGCGGTGACCAGATTGCTCAAGCCTGTCTCCTCAGGCTGCCCCCTGGGCGGCCGTGGGCGCGCGTGGGTGCGCGCTGGCCCATAAGTTCGTGTACTTCGTCGGCTGCAACCTCCTGGACGTGCTGCGCATAGGTCGCTGCATTTGTACTCTGCTCGTGTTAGCGGGTGAGCCCACACGTGCCGCTGGAGGCGCAAGGCCGCTACCTGTTGCACTTGTATCTTTGCTGTTTGCTTGTGATACTCTTGGGAGCCCGGCACTTACCAGTTTTGCTCTGGCAGTTGAGAAGGACACATTGACCGTTTTTGTTGCAGCAGATTTCATCACGTACCGACTTTCACCTTCACGGGGTTGGGAGAAGTTTCTAGAAGAACTCGAGGACGAACACTATCGTGATCTGGAGGCTAGTAGGTGCCCTACTTGTCGAGCTTATCGGTATTCTACTTCCAGTTGTGGGCAGTGTGATCTTAAGAGGAAGATGGTTCCGACTTCTGATGATGATATGGGAACTGAGGGCAACGGAGAGAAGCGACAGAGGAAGCTCCTGGAAGATAGACGTCTTCTTGGTGATGCCGAGGGTGGTGGAGGTGGGGCAGTTAGTGGGAATGGAAGTGGTAGTAGTGGAGGAGGAGGAGGTGATGCTGGAGATCTGGCCACTATGCTCCGTGCACAGTTCGATGCCATGCGTGAAGATATGCAGAGGATGCTTATGCAGAACTCTGTTGACATCAAAGAGCAGATTCAAACGAGGGTATCAGAGCAGGTTGCCCCTATTGCTTCGTCGGTGCAGGAGATTCGTTCAGCTCAGGAGGCCCAGGCGAAAGAGATCAAAGCACTTCAGTCTCAGATGAACTCTAGAGATCCCTGGGCAGATTCATCATCTCTGGGAGGTGCGTCTACTCGTGATTCTCGGACTGCTGACTTCCAGAGACCCTTTGTACCACATGTTCCGACTTGGATCCAGGTGAGCGGCTTCGCGCAAGAGGACCCCCGAAAGGTTGAAACTCGAGATAAGGCCAAGATCCAGGTCACCACGGTTAGGAACATGATAGGTAAGTTGTACACACTATCGCAAGCACGGGAGAGTGACGTTACTAAGATCTTCGACAGAGGTAGGACGGACGGGGATATCGCTTCCAATCGATTTGGTGTGACCAAGTTTCGCATATACTTCATGCCAGGGACTTCGAAAGAGACGGTCTGGGAAGTACGCAACGAGTGGGCCTCAGCCTGGTCCAATTCGTGCCCTGATCTGGTCGGTTGTCAGAATAGTTTTGGACCATGCAAAGATCGACACCTCGGTTGGTTTGTCCAACCGGCACCACAGGACCGACGTAGAGTGGGGGAGACTCGCAAGGCGACTGCGATCTTTCATAAGCTCAAGACTGTTGCCACTGCTCTCATCACTTTTGAGCCTGAAGGGCCTGCAAAGGCTTGGGCATACCTGCAGAAGGATAGTCAGAGTGATAAAGTGTGTGTAGGTACGTGGACGGATACCGTGGGATGGAAGTTCGTGTCCGAGCGGGTCCAGCACATCGATCCAGATCTGGACTGCAAGACTTGGGAGAGGCAGGTGAATAGCAGCTCGTGACGGTGCCCAGCTTCTGTTGGAGGTTGGAACGTTCGGAGGTTGGGAAGATACACCTCCGAGTGCATGAATCACATTGCCGAATTAAAGATTTCCATCGTCGGGGTCCAAGAGAGCCAGTTCTTACACGACTTGGATCTTGCAGATGCGGGTTGGGATATACATCGCTCGGCAGATGAAGGGGAGAACGTGGGGAGACGGGCTGCCATCTTGTGCCGAGGTGTATGGAGACATCTGCTTATCGATGTTGTGTGTGGTCGCCGCTGGGTCATTGCAATCTTTCGCAAGCTCATCTTCGTTTCTGTCTATCTCCCTCATAAGGAGTCTGAGCGGGGTGCACAGGGTGAAGCACGCCGTTCTCCTGAAGGGTTTCTTGCTAGTTTCAAGCTCTATACGGACGTGTTATCGGATCTTGTTGCACATGTCTCTGCGGCCAAAAAGCGATTTCACATTGAGGAGGTTGTTATCTCGGCTGACGCCAACGTGGAGGTTTTCCCGCACCACAGGATCAATGGGGTGGAGGTTACGGGGGAGGCGGTGAAGGGGCCTATACGTAAGAGGGGAAGGTCTAGTGGAGGTGACGAAAGTAGAGCCAACAGGATGAGGGAGATGTACTCGGGAGCCTTTCTGAAGACCATGGGGGCCCTCAAGTTGCAGCTAGCCAACACTTTTGGGACTCGTCAGCCTACTTGGAGACACAATTCGAGCACATACGAGCACGTCTATGATTATCTTGCGGTCCCAGCTTCTTGGATGACTCCAGAGGTGACTTGTTCTTGGGTTGTGCCGTCCCAGGTCCCACGGTCGGAGGCGACGGAAAGGACGTTTAGCGATCACAAGCTCTTGTGTGCCGATATGCCCGCCCAGCATGCTCAGTTGAGGTATCGACGTCGGCCTCAGCTCAAGACCTGGAAGCTTCAGCCAGGGTTCGAGCTCCAGCAGACAGCCGGCTTGGAGAGAGCGATTTGCCAGCCCGAGCTCGTGAATCAGATCCACACGGATGTAGGTTTTGAGGTCATGACACAGAGTATACTTGAGGGTGCCAGTGAGACTTTGGATATCTCCCGTTCCCGTGGTCAGCCTGTTTCAGACTATCCCAGATATTCGGAGGAGGATTTACTGATAAAGGAGGAGTTCTTTAAGGTCAGGAAGAGGTGGAGGGTGGCACGATATGGCGGGGCTAACGTGGGACAGGAGGAGTACGAGAGAGTCCAGGAGGAGTACAAGGGGACAGCAAGGAGGTGGCGTCGAGTACGTAAGCGTCATGATCGTGCATGTGAGCTTTACCGTATTCGTGATGGTGTCCGTCGTAGGCCTGTTATTACGCACATGTATGTTGACGGGGTCCTCACGCGTGACCAGGAGAAGTGGATTGAGGGCCTTCGGCGGCATGGGCTCCTGAGGTACTCCAGCGATCCCCACCGACAGGACACCAACGCGTGCTTGGATGAGCTTAAGAACCAGTGTAAGGCCCTGCGAGACTCTGGAGAGCCCCACCGCAACCCGATCAACATGGGTCTCTTGCTGGAGGCACGGTCTAGACTCAGGGAAGGACGGGCAACAGGTGCAGACGGGGTGACGTCATCGGTGCTCAAAGCATTGCCATGGGAAGCCCTCCGACACATACTTACCTTATTCCGTTTGCTGTACGATCAGAAACATGTTTCACCGAAGTCCTGGAGAGAGATCTTGGTATGCTTGATGCCTAAGAATCCCAAGGCTCGTGATTTTGAAGAAACGCGGGCCCTCTCACTTCTTTCTCATTTTGGTAAGTGGTATAGCAGTTGTCTATGTGTACTTCTAGAGCACCGCGTTCGGCAGGCTGCGCCGCCAGGTTGCAACTTATATGGCTTTATTGCGGGGCACAAATGTTATGAGGTCACGGCCCCCCTCAAACGTCTTGCTCAACACGGCGTTGTGTGGGGGAAGGAGGAGAGTCTTTATCTTGCAAGTGCTGACATTGAAAAGGCGTTTGATAATTTCACGGTGAGATGTGCAGCAGAGGCGCTTTTATTCCATCATGTCCATCCTGCCCTTGTGTATGCTGTCTTTGAGAGTTATGCTTGTAATACGGCAGAGATCAGCTTCCAACAGTGTTCTACGACCATCTCGTGGGATACTTGCATACGTACAGGCTCCTTGGAGGCGCCTTTGCTGTTTGTTGCCCAGACACTTCGTATGCTTGCGCCAGTGACGGCAGGTTGGAGGCAGTCTGGATACGGCGTCAGGCTCACTGATGAGGCATCCAACCTCTTGGTCAACCACTGGCTGTGGGCAGACAATATTTTGCTGGCAGCAGCTTCCAGGCGAGAACTGACTCATATGCTCGAGGACTTGACTGGGGTCCTCCACCGCTTCGGTTTGAACTGGAAAGCATCTTCGATGGAGTTCTTGGCTTGTGGCGTTCAAGGTCCATTGCAGGATATCCGCCTGCCTGTGCCTGGGCTCCTGCCTGCTGAGATGGGTAGGAAGCGTTCTCGTGGGGCTTCCCAGAGCGCCGCAGGCCCTTCGGAGGAGATGATAGTGAGACAGGTGGAGAGGATGGAGGTTCTCGGCACGCTATTGGATGTACGATTTCAGGATCATGACGACATTAAGCACCGACTGGAGAAGGCACGGAGGGTCTTCATGAGTGAGATTTCTTTTTACTCGTCGCCCGTGGTTCCGCTTCGTTGTAAGTTTCAGCGTTATGATAGCAGGGTCAGAAGTTGCTTTCTGTACGGCTTGGAGGGTACGACTCTGGATTCGAGTAGTCTCCAACAGATACATGCAGCTGAAGGCAACTTCTTGTCCACCATGAGACGTCTCAAAAAGAAGATCACGGAGTCCTGGGGAGAGTACTGGGGCAGGAGGATTAAGGGTGGCCGTCGCTTATTGAAGTGGGCCCGTAAGCCTTCGATGGTCCAGCTCGCCCTTCATCGCCAGTGGCTCTTCGCCAAACATGTTGTGAGCACAATCCATGAGGAACATAGTCGGGTGGATGAGGACGCACTCAGTCAGGGCATTCTTTATCATGAGCCACGAGATCCTGATATTTTTGGTGGTTCGCAGCGTTTCTTGGAGTTATCGGTTCCCTCGCCTACCCCGAATGCCAGACAGCTCAACAGTTCGTGTAGGAGAAAGGCACAGAGCGCATCTTCCTTGGAAAGTAGATCAGTTCGCAGACGTATATCGGAGAACACGGCATATGAGCATCACGATTCACAACATGTACATGAGCCTGTTCGTAAGCGGGTACGCCATACCTATGCACGGGAGGAGGAAGGAGGATTGCCCACTGCCAGTATGCAGAGCGCCTTGACGATGATGCACGCGTCGGGGGAGTGGACTGAGCAGCGTGACGTACATGTTAGAGCTCTCCCTGGGGGCCGAAGGTTTACTAGAGCCTGTCGTCATCGAGTCTTGACGGGACTCAGGCCTTGGTTCGAGGTCTTCGAGCACACGCGCGGGGTTCATTGGGATCGCACGATGGTCTGGAATGAAACTGGCTGGCGTTCTTTCCTGGTGGGTACCCTGGCCGCCCTGGACTTGGATGATCTTCTCGAGTTCTGCCTTCTTCGGGATCCCTTCACGGGTGAGTTCAAGCAGGAGGAGGAGGGGGAGGAGAAGTCTGAGGAGCAGCAACGACGGGAAAATGAACGGGTGGCGAAACGACTGGCCGCGATAAATGATGATGAAACCACTTGGCGTGGGGAAGGGGGTGGATATGGCTTGGAGCTCCGTGGGGATAGCCAGTGTGTTGTGCGCTGGCTTAATGGAAGATATCGCTGTCATAATGAAGTATACCGCCGCACGATCAAGGGTATGCAGAACCGCCTCCACAGAATGAGTGAGGACCATCATCTTGTCACGGCTGAAGTGGGAAGGGATATGTGGAAATGGGTGTATAGGGAGGGCAACGATGAGGCGGACTATGAGACACATCTTGCACGTGAGGGTAAAGTAACTTCTGATGTTCGTTGGAATCATAACACTCTTTATCATATTAGATCGGGTCATTATATTGTTCGTGCACTTAGAGGAGCTTTTGACGGTGGGCGGTGTGAGCGTGGCACCTCGTGTGGCTGGGTTATTGATGTTTATCTTGTTCCCTCTCTTCCTCCTCACCAGCTTCCCCCTGGACTTGTGCAGGGTGGATGGCACCCTGGAGTTGGCCGCAGAGGTTTCATGATCCCTAGCCATTGCACGATCACACAGGCTGAGTTGGCAGCTGCACATTCTCTTCTCAATGGCATTGCCGAGATGTGTATACACGTACAACTTGGCAGGTGACTGTTTGTGTATAATATCTGCATAGCTCCGCTGTTGTAAGATACATGCTTAGCCCCACTGTTTCTTGATGTGTGTATATTCCTGTGCAGCTACGCTGTTGTATCATATATGCACAGCTACGCTGACTTGTATATCGCACAGCTCCGCTGTTAGTGCTTAGGTTGCCTGTAGGTAATCCTACCGCTGGCCCTGCCCCCTAAGGGGGCTCGAATCGGGCCCCGCAGACCGCAGACCAGATTGACGGTTCACCGCCGGCGCCAGTTTTGTTCTCGAAATTTGAGCATTCGTTAGAGCTCTAGTAATTTTTCCCGTGATATTCGATCTTATTCCCGCTCGCCATCTTGATCTCAGCTCGATCGGATAACTTTGAAGGCCAAAAAGCAGGCAGGCGGGAACGGCCGTTTCGAGTCATCTTGATACGCGCTGTCGGTATTTTCTACTTACCTCGAGCTGTAGGGCAGCTACAGTGCTGGTAAGCACAGCTATCGCACTCAGAATCATCAGGCGCACTCGCCTGTTGAATCGACAGGTCAGAACTCGGCCTGCTAGCCGAGCTAGGTCCGCAAACCTATTCGTATTATTCGAGGCATCTTGATACGCGCTGTCGGTATTTTCTACTTACCTCGAGCTGTAGGGCAGCTACAGTGCTGGTAAGCACAGCTATCGCACTCAGAATCATGAGGCGCGCTCGCCTGTTGAATCGATAGGTCAGAACTCGGCCTGCTAGCCGAGCTAGGTGCGCAAACCTATTTGTATTATTCGAGTCCACTTGATACGCGTGGTGGTTATTTTGTACTCAATTCGAGCTGCAGGGCAGCTACAGAGCTGGCAAGCATATCGATCGCATTGATAATCATCAGGCGCGTTCGCCTCTTCACTCCAGAGGTCTGAACTCGGTCTGCTAGCCGAGCTATGTCTGCAAATCTATTCGTATTATTCGAGTCGTCTTGACAAACGTTCTCGGTTTTCTGTACTTCACTTCACTAGCTGTAGGGCAGCTACAGAGCCTATAGTCACATAAATCGATTGAGAATTATCGGGCGCGTTTGTCTGTTGTATCGAGAGCCCTGAACTCGGCCTGCTGCCCGAGCTAGGTTCGCGAAACTATTCGTATTGTCCGAATCATCGTGAAAAATGCTCTCAATTGTCTGCACTCAACTCGTGCTGGGGGAGGGCTACAGTGCTGCGGGTCATAGAAATCGATTTGCACACATCAGACGCGTTCGTTGGTCGATTCGAGAGCTCAGAACTTGGTCTGCTGCTCGAAACAGGTCCGCGAAACCTGAGAGATGCTTTCGGTGTTTTGCACTTTTCTCGGGCTGTAGGGGGGCTGTGGGCTGGTAATCACATGAGTCGATTCGCAGACATAAGACGCGTCCGCCTGTCGCATTGAGAGGTCTGAACTCGGTCTGATACTCGAACTGGGTTGCGAAACTGTTTGTTCTTTCGTTAGAGTCATCTTGAGAGGTCTGAAATCGCTTGGGCTGAACACTAGCTGTTCTCTGGATTTTTTCCCACACTATATACTGTCAGGAAGCTCTACGAGTCCCCCGGCGGTAAGAAAGGTTGACGGTTTACCGCCGGCGCCCAGTATTTGACAATTCATTTTGAGAAAGCAGATTTTTCGCACCTATAAATAAATATGAGGGCCTCTCTGTCTTAGTATGAGCTCTGTAGGCGCACTTCTACTATCAAAACACTTGGAGGATCCATCTTCATGTCGAGACGAAAGAAGAATTTTCTTTTTTTCGAGAAATGCTTCCAGAAGCTCTCTCTTTCGACTCCGGGCACTCTTATGCGTGAAATGAGCTCTACGAGGTTCCCGGCGGTGACCAGGTTGACGGTTCACCGCCGGCGCCAGTTCCGGCGCGCTCCAGAGCTAGTTGGCTCGAAAAATTTCGACTGAACTTTTCACAACTTTTGGTCGGTTGAAAATTTTGTTCTCGAAATTGAACAATTCGTTTGAGCTCTAGTATTTTTTCCCGTGATATTCGATCTTATTCCCGCTTGCCATCTTGATCTCAGCTCGATCGGGTGAATATTACTATCGAAAAGCACTGTGGCGGGATCGGCCGTTTCGAGTCATCTTGATACGCGCTGTCGGTTTTATCAAGATAACTCGAGCTCAGGACAGCTACAGAGCTGGTAAGCACAGCGAATCGATCCAGCATGATTAGGCGCGTTCGCCTGTTGAATCCAGAGGTCTGAACTCGGCCTGCTAGCCGAGCTAGGTCCGCAAATCTATCGTATTATTCGAGTTACGTAGCAGACACTCTCGGTTTGCTGTACTTAACTCGAGCTGTAGGGCAGTTACAGAGCTCATAGTCACAGAAATCGATTGAAAATCATCAGACGCGTTCGTCTGTTCGAGAGCTCTGAACTCGGCCTGCTGCCCGAGCCAGGTTCGCGAAACTATTTGTATTGTTCGAGTCATCTTGAGAAGTGCTCTCGGTTTTCTGCACTTAACTCTTGTGGGGGAGAGCTACAGTGCTGCTGGTCACAGAAATCGAATTTGAGACATCAGACGCGTCTGTCTGTCGAACTAAAGCTGGGAACTCGTCTGCTGCCCGAACTATGTCTGCGAAACTATTGTATTATTCAAGTTATCCTGATAGCTGCTGTCGGCGTTCTGCACTTAACTCGGGCTGTAGGGGGGCTCCAGGGCTGGTAATCACAGGAGTCGATTCACAGACATCAGACGCGTCGGCCTGTCGCATTCAGAGGTCTGAACTCGGTTTGACACTCGAGCTGGGTTCCAATTTTTTTTGCCAGAGTCATCTTGAGAGGTCTGATTTCTTGGGTTGAAATTCTGTGGTTTTTTGTTTCCACATTATATATTGTCAGGAAGCTCTACGAGTCCCCCCGGCGGTAACCAAGGTTGACGGTTTACCGCCGGCGCCCAGTTGGCTCGAAAAAAAAGAACTGAACTTTTCACAACTTTTGGTCGGTTGAAAATTTTGTTCTCGAAATTCAACAATTCGTTTGTGCTCTAGTATTTTTTCCCGTGATATTCGATCTTTTTCCCGCTTGCCATCTTGATCTCAGCTCGATCGGGTATCTTTTACTGTCAAAAAGCACACTGGCGGGATCGGCCGTTTCGAGTCATCTTGATACGCGTTGTCGGTATTTTGTACTTAACTCGAGCTGTAGGACAGCTACAGAGCTGGTAAGCACAGCTAATCGATGTAGAATGATTAGGTGCGTTCGCCTGTTGAATCCAGAGCTCTGAACTCGGTTTGCTAGCCGAGCTAGGTCCGCAAACCTATTCGTATTATTCAAGTCATCTTGATTCGCACTGTCGGTATTCTGAACTTAACTCGAGATATAGGACAGCTACAGAGCTGGTAAGCACGCCTCATCGACTCAGAATCATCAGGCGCGTTCGGCTGTTCCAACCAGAGGTCTGAACTCGGTCTGCTAGCCGAGCCAGGTCCGCAAACCTATTCGTATTATTCGAATCATCTTGATAGGCGCTCTCGGTTTCCTGTACTTAACTCGAGCTATAGGACAGCTACAGGGCTGATAGTTACAGAAACCGATTCAGAATCATCAGTCGCGTTTGTCTGTCGAATCCAGAGCTCTGAACTCGGTCTGCTGCGCGATCCAGAATCACGAAACTGTTCGTATTCTTCCAGTCATCTTGAGAGCTACTGTCGGCGTTCTGCACTTAACTCGGGCTGTAGGGAGGCTGCAGGGCGGGAAATCACAGGAATCGATTCGGAGACATTAGACGCGTCCGTCTGTCGCATTCAGAGGTCTGAACTCGGTCTGATACTCGAGTTGGGCTGAACAACTATTCGTTCTCTGCAATTTTTTTCGACATTATATGTTGTCAGGAAGCTCTACGAGTCCCCCGGCGGTAACAAAGGTTGACGGTTTACCGCCGGCGCCCAGTTCCGGCGCGGGGTGGAGCTAGTTGGCCGACTCGGCCAGGACGGACAAAGTGGTAACTTTTGGGTGGTTTTGCGATTTTTTGAAAGATATTTGACCATTTATTTTGAGAAAGCAGATTTTTCGCACCTGTAAACGACTATGAGGGCTTCTCTGTCTTAGTATGAGCTCCGTAGGCGCTCTTTCACTATGAAAACACTTGGAGCAACCATCTTCATCTCGACACGAAAAAATCATTTTTTCCCCTTTTCCAGAAATGCTTCCAGAAGCTGTCTCTTTCGACTCTGAGCACTCTCACGCGTGAAAAGAGCTCTACGAGGTTCCCGGCGATGACCAGGTTGACGGTTCACCGCCGGCGCCAGTTGTTGGAAGCTTAAGAGTAATTCCGGCGCGCTGGAGAGCTAGTTGGCAAGAAAAATCGACGGAACTTTTGGTGACTTTTGGTCGGTTGAAAATTTTGTTCTCGAAATTCAACTATTCGTTAGAGCTCTAGTATTTGTGCCCGTGATATTTGATCTTATTTCCGCTCGCTATCTTGATCTCAGCTCGATCGGGTGAATAATTACTATCGAAAGCACTGTGGCGGGATCGGCCGTCTTGAGTCACCTTCATACGCGCTGACGGTTTTCTGAACATAACTCCAGCTGTAGAGCAGCTACAGAGCTGGTGAGCGCAGCTAATCGATGTAGAATGATTAGGCGCGTTCGTCGTCTAATTTAGAGGTCTGAACTCGGTCTGTGAGCCGAGCTAGGTTCGCAAACTTATCCGTAGTATTCGAGTCATTTTGACAGAAACTCTCGATTTGCAGTACTTAACTCGAGCTGTATGACAGCTACAAAGCTGATATTTGTCTGTCGAATCCAGAGCCCTGAACTCGGTCAGCTGCCCGATCTAGACTTGCGAAATTATTCGTATTGGTCGAGTCATCTTGAGAGATGCTCTCGGTTTTCTCCACTCAACTTGCGCTGAGAGCAGGCGACAGTGCTGGTTCTCACATGAATCGATTCGAAGAGATCATGCGCGTCCGTCTGTCGAATCCAAAGCTCAGAACTCGGTCTGCTGCCCGAATTAGGTCTGCGAAACTATTGTATTGTTCGAGTCATCCTGAGAGATGCTGTCGGTTTTCTGCACTTAACTCGGGCTGTAGGGGGGCTCCAGCGCTGGTAATAACAGGAGTCGATTCGCAGACATGAGACGCGTCCGCCTGTCGCATCCAGAGGTCAAATAATATTCACTATAAGTCAGAATGTTGGTAGGTGCTGTCGGTTTTCTCAACTTAATTAAGTCGAGCTAGGAAGCTCTACGAGTTCCCTGGCGGTAACCAAGGTTGACGGTTTACCGCCGGCGTCCAGTTGCTGGAAGCTAAGAGTAATTCCGGCGCGCTGGAGAGCTAGTTGGCAAGAAACATCTCGACGGAACTTTTGGTGACTTTTGCGGTTGAAAATTTTGTTCTCAAAATTTGACCATTCGTTAGAGCTCTAGTATTTTTTCCCGTGACATTCGATCTTATTCCCGCTCGCCATCTTGATCTCAGCTCGATCGGGTGAATATTACTATCGAAAAGCACTGTGGCGGGATCGGCTGTTTTGAGTCATCTTCATACGCGCTGACGGTTTTCTGAACATAACTCGAGCTTCAGGGCAGCTACAGAGCTGGTAAGCACAGCTAATGCATGCAGAATGATCAGGCGCGTTCGCCTGTTGAACCCAGAGGTCTGAACTCGGTCTGCTAGCCGAGCTAGGTCCGCAAACCTGTTCGTATTATTCGAGTCATCTTGACAGAAACTCTCGGTTTGCTGTACTTAACTCGAGCTGTAGGACAGCTACAGAGCTGATATTTACAGGCACCAATTCAGAATCATCAGTTGCGTTTCTCTGTCGAATCCAGAGCTCTGAACTCGGTCTGCTGCCCGATCTAGAATCGCGAAACTATTCGTATCGTTCGAGTCGCTTGCGAGATGCTGTCGGTTATCTGGACTTAACTCGGGCTGTAGGGGGGCTGCATGGCTGGTAATCACTGGAGTCGATTTGAAGACATCAGGCGCGTGCGCCTGTTGAATAGAGAGCTCTGAACTCTGTCTGCTGCCCGAACTAGGTCCGCGAAACTATTCCTATTGTTCGAGTCATCCTGAGAGGTGCTGTCGGTTTTCTGCACTTAACTCGGGCTGTAGGGGGGGGCTGCAGGCTGGTAATGACAGGAGATGATTCGCAGACATCAGACGCGTCCGTCTGTCGCATTCAGAGGTCAAAAACTATTCACTATAAGTCAGATTGTTGGTAAGTGCTGTCTGTTTTCTCAACTTAAGCCGAGTTAGGAAGCTCTACGAGTCTCCCGGCGGTAACCAAGGTTGACGGTTTACCGCCGGCGCCCAGTATCAAACGAGAGGGCTTCTGGAAGCATTTCTCGGAAAAGAGAAAACATGATTTTTTTTCATGTCGACATAGAGTTGGTTTCGCCAAGTGTTTTGATAGTAAAAGTGCATGTAGAGAGCTCATATTAAGACGCTAGGGCTCTCATAATCGTTTACAGGTGCGAAAAATCTGCTTTCTCAAAATAAATGGTCAAATATCTTTCAAAAAATTGCAAAACCACCCAAAAATTATCACATTGTCCGTTCTGGTCGGGTGGGCCAACTAGCTCCACCCCGCGCCGGAATTCCTGTAGCTCATCGATGACGAAGAGCTCTACGAGGTATAAGAAGCCGCTCGTTGGTGTTGCCCGCAAGCAGCCCATCTTCGCCGGTCCAGAATCCCCGCAGCGGTTCGTTCGACCTGGCAGCATGTCCGGGAGCGCTTCCGGCAAGCTTCCACGCGAGCCTGCACGCGTGCAGGCACGCATGGAAGCGCTTCCGGCAGTGCTTCCGCAGCGCTGCAGGGGAGCTCTCCACAGGGGCAGAAGAGCTTTGCGAGAGCGCTGCACGGCTCGCCCGGAAAGCTTTCTGGTGTGTTTGCCCCGCAGCGCTGCAGGGGAGCTTTCCAAAGGGCCAGAAGAGCTTTGCGAGAGCGCTGCGCAGCTCGCCCGGACAGCTTTACCTCGTAGAGCTCGTCGCCAAGATGAGCTAAGAGGAATTCGGGCGCAGGGTGGAGCTAGTTGGCCGACCTGATCTAAGAGACAATGTGACGACTTGGGGTCGGTTTTTCTATCTTTGTCTAAAATTTGAAAATTCGTTTTAAGAACCGGTATTTTTTCCACCTGTAGTGGGTTGTGCCGTGTTTGCCAGTTAAATTCTCAGGTCCGTAGCTGCAATATTACTATCGAAAGACTTGAGGGAACCGTCGGCCGTTTCGAGTCACTTGACACGCGTTGACGGTTTTCTGTACTTAACTCGCGATTTAGGACAGCTACAGAGCTGATGCTTACAGAAACCGATCCAGAATCATCAGAGGCGTTTGTGTGTCCCATCAAGAGGTCTGAACTCGGTTTCCTACTCGAGCTAGATCTGCGAACCAATTCGTATTATACGAGACATTTTGACGAGTGCTGTCGGTTTCCCTTATCTGAAGATTTAGATAAGCTACAGAGCAAGCTGATACGCATATAAACGATCCTGTATCACCGGGCGCGTATTTTTTTCCTCGTATCGAGAGGTCTAAACTCGGTCTCGCATGCGAGCTATAAAATGAAAAATGAAAGAAAACTTTTTTTTGAAGCTTTCTTCTTGCTCGAGTAAGCTTTTTTCGTGTGCTCCGAGCAGCGCCTCGCGAGAACAGAGCTCTACGAGGCTCCCGGCGGTTACCTGGTTGACGGCTTCCCGCCGGATCCCAGTCTGGTGTACCTCGTAGAGCTCTTCGGCATCGATGAGCTAGAGGAATTCCGGCGCGGAGTGGAGCTAGTACCTCGTAGAGCTCTTCGTCATCGATGAGCTAGACGAATTCCGGCGCGAGGTGGAGCTAGTTGGCCCAGCCGGCCGAGGCGAACAATGTGCAACTTTTGGGTGGTTTTGCAAAAATTTGAAAGATATCCGACCATTTATTTTGAGAAAGCAGATTTTTCGCACCTGTAGTGGGTTAAGACGCGTCTGCCAGTAAAATTTTCAGGTCCGTAGGTGCAGTATTACTATCGAAACACTTGGAGGAACCGACGTTGGATAAAAATAGAAAAACATGATTTTTCATTTTTTTTGTTTCTCGCTCCAGAAGCTTTCTTCAAGTGTTCCGAGAGCGCTGTGTGAGAAAAGAGCTCTACGAGGGTTCCGGCGGCAGTGCCCTGTCACGGCAGTTTCAAGATGCAGGCTCTCGGTATCGCCCATTACAGTCTTTGGTTGAAGAGGAGGAGGAGGAGGACATCAAAAGGGACGTGAGACCCGTGAAGGAGGAGGAGGGCGAGCATAGGAGGCAGGGCAAGGGCACACTCAGCCAGATCATCGCAGATACGGCGGCAAGTATCCCTAGCCGCCAGGTGGCCGCACTTCGGGCACCTGTGAGGCCGGAACGTCTTTGGACGCTCGAACGGCTGTTACGGCGTGCTCTTTGGCCCAGAGAACTTCGATGCCAGAATGAAGTCAGGAGTCTTCGGAGATTGATCAAACCACTGCGAAAACAATATGATGCCGACATGCTCGAATACAAACACAAAGTTGAACAGCGTAAATTACGTACACAAGCACAGGCGCTTAAAGTCAAAAAGATGACGGGGGAGTGGGAACTTACTTACGATGTCGAGGCCAAACAGGTGGAAATTGGGAGGTACTTGAAAGACAGGGTGGAGGACTACGGGGCGAGGAGGGAGGTGCAGTCGATTCTGGAAGGTCTGGCATCGAAGCTCAACCAGTCCCAGTGCGTGAGCATCACCATGCATGACATCTTGCGAGCGAGGGCTCGCCTCAAGTGTGGGGCGGCTGGACCCGACCAAGTGACACGGGAGATGCTGCAGCTCATCCCCTTTGCCAGCCTCAAGACAATCCGACATCATTTCAGCCTGATCGCTAATCGTCGTCAACAGGTCCCCTCGGATTGGAAGAGGTTTCTGGTAACTCTCATCCCGAAGGCGCCGTCCATTCAGGAGCTCTCAGAGACTAGGGCGATCTGCCTCCTGAGCCTGGTCCAGAAGTGGTACAACCATGTCCTAGTCATTAAAGGGGAACAACATCTGGTGAATATCAAACACTCTCTTAACATGTATGGGTTTGTGCAGTTCAGGAAGGTTTCTGAGGTCACATCGTTTACCAAACATCTTTGCCAACATGCGGCACAATGGGGAAAAGGGGAGAAGCTCTATCTGGCCAGCCTCGATGTACTCCAGGCGTTTGACCACGTTACTATCAAGCTAGCGTTACAAAGTATGGAGAAGCTTGGTTTTGACCCCGCTTTGATTTATGCCCTTCTTTGTCCTATGACCGAAAACACGTGTAAAGCCACCTTCGAAGGGACCCAGAATTTGGATTGGATTGGTTGGGATCGGAGTATCAGGACGGGCGGGGTGGACGGACCATTCTTATTCAAAGTGGTGAGTGTGGCCTTGTGGAATGATATCGTCGGGACCTGGCCAGGGCGTGATCTGGGTTATGTTGTCGAGTCCCCCGTTCCCATGCCCACTAGATCGACGATTTCACATGCCCTCTGGGCGGACAATCTGCTGCTGTACGCTAGAGATGAACGGCAGCTCAGGACCATGGTGACTGAGCTCACTCTCCCCCTGCTCCAGGCCGGCCTCAATTGGAAACCATCCTCTCTCAAGCTCATCCCCTTTGGCGTCAATGGCTCGAATGATGTAGTTCTTCATATCCAGGCCCACACGTATAAACTTGAATGCGTTAACACTTTGGACATCCTGGGTTACAGGTTGGACAGATATTGGACACAGCATAGCGATCTGCAGTTCAACTTGGATCGTGCCCGTGGTGCCTTCTTTGCCGACATTGAATATTATAGAAGTCATCGCATCCCGATTGAGAGACGATTCCAGCGATACCGACTCCGTATCCAGAGTAAGCTACTTTTCGCAATTGAGGGGATGACGATTGACAACATCACGGCACAAAAAATATTCTCCTGGGAAGGAAAGCTATTAGCCATCATCGGAGGAAGGAGGAAAGGAGTGAATGAAGATTGGACTGTCTACCAAAAGAGGAGGTTCAAGTATGCTCGCGACCAGTTCGCCAACCTTGGATTTCTGTCGGCGGTGGAACTCTTCATTCACAAGAACTGGCTCTGGGCCAAAGATGTCGCTTGCTTTGCCAGAGGCTTTGCGTGTCAAAATATCCCGACAGCTGCGCTGCACACGGACAGAGTACATGTTGATCCGGCAGCTTCGCTGCACACGTACAGTCAGGCTCACACACATGTCCATTCGTCTTTGCACACTCACAGTGATGATTCAACACATGTCCATTCTTTGTTGCCTGTGCCGCAGGTTGATGACCGTTCTTTCGACACGTTGCCCAGTTATATTCAGACAGCTACGCTGCACACGAACAGTGGAGAGCATACACACCCTCGTTCGATGTCCTCTGTGCCGCAGGTTGAGAGAGGAAGTTCTTTCGATCAGTTGCCTTGTTATATTCCGACAGCTACGCTGCACACACACAGTACACACTTTATTCATTCTCATTGTCCGCCTCGTGCTTTGTCTCAGAGTGTTTCGCCTGAGCCCCAGAGACCTGCGGCTATGTTTGATAGCCGTGGGGGACTGACGGAGCACAAGAAAGATTGTCAACGTTCTTCTGGTCGTGTGTCGTCTGCGTCCAGTATAAGAGCTTCTTTGGAGCCGAACAAAAAGGATGCTCATTGTTCTTCTGGTCGTGTGTCGTCTGCGTCCAGAATAAGAGTTCCTTTGAGTGATCCGCTGCAGGTGGCGCATCTGTTAGAGTGCGCCAGGCTCCTGGAAGAAAGGAGCAGCCAGCGAGAATCCCAAGGCACTGTCAGTCCTGCGGCCACAGCCCCCCCAGTCGAAGGCGAGAGCGAACCCACGCCCGCGGCCAAGAACCGTCGCAGGCAGATTGTGGAGACCCGTCTGGCCGCCAGGGGAGAGAAGCGGTGCCCTGGCCCGAGTCTCACGGCGAGCCAGGAGGAGCTCGCCAAGCGTGTCAGACAGCCCCAGCGCCCATGCGACAAAAGAGATCGGGATGAAATATGTTCGCCGAGGGGCAGTCAAAAGAGACGGTGTATTGCTCAGGTGAATGATGACCCCATCGCTTCCGCCGATAGTCTGCCGGCTGCCCCACAGGGAAGTAAGCGACCACGGGACCTCCCCTCTTCTAGCCATGATAGTGAGCCGCGAGAGGCACGACCCTCTGGCGCAAACGTGAATGTCTTCAAACTCAACGCCTACTCTCAGGCGCGGTTGGGCATGATGCATGCGTCAGGTGACTGGGCCGCTCATCGTCGCGCGTTCGCTGCACGCTCGAGGGATTCCCAGGCTGCTCTTCTTGGATGGCGTGGTGGTACTAAATACGTCGGCTGGAGAAAATGGGAAGATGTCTTCATTGCGGATCAAGATGGCAACACTAAATGGTGGGAGACTATGACGTTTGGGAAAGAAGATTGGTCGATTTTCGTTGAGAAGTTGCTCAAAAGATTGCACCTGCCCGCCATTCTTGACTATCTGGCCAAACCTAGAGTTTCGGTTGCCCGTACGGAGGAGGAGGAGACGAAAGTTAATAATGATAGGATTGCGCGTCGCATTGCTCATAACTTTGAAAATGAGACTATCTTTGACTATGAGGCGGATAAGATTCCATTTGAAATACTGGGTGATAGCTTGTGTGTGGTCCAATGGATAAGAGGGCACTGGAAGTGCACGAACATGGGCTATAATAACACCTTGGAGGCGGCACAAAACACTCTTGATGCTATAACGGACACCTGTTTGAGAACTGCGTGCGCGGGGGCTGACCCAATCAAACATCTTTATAGGGAGGGTAACAGTTATGCTGATGAACTAACGTGGGCTTGCAGAGCTTGCCCACACACATCGAAGAGAAACGAGTATCTTGCCCCTTTATATACTTCGAAAGTGTTAGGATTGAGAGGTTACTTCGACGGAGGAACCTCGGATATTGGGGCTGGGGGAGGCTGGTGGCTGCAGGCTTTTGTAGAACATAATAATGCTATACAGTGTCACGTGATTGCCGAGGAGGCGTTTGGCCTCGATAGGGAGTCAACCGTGACGGTCTGTGAGTTAACGGCCGCCTCGAAGCTAATTCACGCAATCTCGCAGATTGCGTCTATTATAGATAGCGTCTCACACGCTCGGTAGAGCCACTTGCGCCTGGTGGCCGCGGGGAGCACCGCTGCTTGCATGTGCTGGAGGACCCCACCGCAAAGCCCGCAAAAACATGGTTGACGGTTTACCGCCGTTTCCCAGTAATTCGTAGAGCTTCCCTTAGCAAGTAACTCGTAGAGCTTCCCTTAGCAAGTTATTGCTGGAAGCTTAAGAGTAATCCCGGGGCGCTGGAGAGCTAGTTGGCAAGAAAAATCTCGACGGACCTTTTGGTGACTTTTGGTCGGTTGAATTTTTTCTCAAAATTTGAACATTCGTTAGAGCTCTAGTATTTTTCCCATGATATTCGATCTTATTCCCGCTCGCCATCTTGATCTCAGCTCGATCCGGTAGCTTTCACTGCGAAAAAGCAGGCAGGCGGGATCGGCCGTTTCGAGTCATCTTGATAGACGCTCTCGGTTTTCTCAAGATAACTCGAGCTTCAGAACAGCTACAGAGCTGGTAAGCACAGCTAATCGATTCAGAATAATCAGGCGCGTTCGCCTGTTGAACCCAGAGGTCTGAATTCGGTCTGCTAGCCGAGCTAGGTCCGCAAACCTATCCGTATTATTCGAGTCATCTTGACAGACGCTCTTGGTTTTCTGTACTTAACTCGAGCTACAGGACAGCTACAGAGCTGACACGTACATAATCTGATTGAGAATCATCAGTGGCCGGTGTCTGTTGAATCCAGAGCTCTGAACTCGGTCTCCTGCCCGATCTAGAATCGCGAAAGTATTCGTATTGTTGGAGACATCTTGACAGATGCTATCGGTTCTCTGGACTTAACTCGGGCTGTAGGGGGCTGCATGGATGATCTTCACTGGAATCCATTCGGAGCCATCAGACGACCGCCTTTCGAAACCAGAGCTCCGAACTCTGTCTGCTGCCCAAACTAGTTCCGCGAAACTATTCGTATTGTTCGAGTCATCCTGAGAAGTGCTGTCGGTTCCCTGCACTTAACTCGGGCTGTAGGGGGTTGCAGGGCTGGTAATCAGAGAAATCGATTCAGAGACATCAGACGCGTCCGCCTGTCGCACGCAGAAGAGGTCTGAAATTGCTTGGGCTGAACAATTTTTTTTCTCTAAATTGTTTTCGACAGAATATGTTGTCAGGAAGCTCTACGAGTCCCCCGGCGGTAACAGTGCAACGTGCTGGAGCATATGGGGAA
Source organism: Prorocentrum cordatum (assembly GCA_963575745.1). Lineage (NCBI taxonomy): Eukaryota > Dinophyceae > Prorocentrales > Prorocentraceae > Prorocentrum > Prorocentrum cordatum. Next base: position 32,480 of record CAUYUJ010020675.1, read on the forward strand.
TATGTTGGCTCAAGCTGCATCGTGCAGTCAGGCAGCCTGCCCCTGGCCCGCCGCGCGGGGGGCGCGTGGCGATCGGGCCACTTCGGCGACGCCTGCACTTGTTTGCGGCATTGTTTGCACTTGTTTACGAGCAGGCCGCCTGCACTTGTTTGCGGCATTTTGCCGCGTCGAGCTGGGCGGGACGAGCCAGAGTCAATCGATCGATTTGGACCGCTGGGGAGCCAACTTCGGACATTGGGAGTGGGAGTATCTTGCCAGACAGGTTGGTAGAGCTCGACACGACGATAAGGATTCTCTAGTCGACATACCATCTGGGCCACCTGATCTCTCTCCCACTTTACCTCACCATCCTGTTGCCCCATATAACTTTCATCAGTTGAGTGCACATCTCAAACGTACTCGAGAAGATCGATCGTTCTGTGCGAAGTGGAATATCCCTTGTAATATCTCAGACGGCAAGATGGCTGCCTCATCAGCTGCTGCGGTCCCCGAGGTTTTCGCTATGGACGCCACTGATATGCCCGTTCCAGGAGCCAAGGAGGAGGAGGTCCCAGAGGGAAAACGGGTCAAAATTCAGACGGTTGAAGGCCTCGAGGAGGCCATGACAAAGGGGATGGACAAGATCACGACGCTTGTTGCATCTCTGGGAGGTAAGATGACGGAGGGCTTCCAATCAACACATCGAAGCATCACGGATCTCGGCACCCAGCTCAATGCTCGTGTTGATTCGGTGGAGAAAAATGTACAGCAGGCGATGACGGACATAGATGCTATTACTAAGAAGGTTGAGGATCAGAGGCTCCAGATAATCCAGCTCCAGCAGGCTCCTGCAGGTGGGGCCCCCAGAGCAGGCACCTCTACGACAGCGTCCTCGGCGGAAACTCGGCAGTCAGTGCAGAATTTCACCCCATCGTTCGTCGAGCTCAAGGGATGGGTGACGGACTGGAGGGATGCAGAGAAGCGTCAGGAGGAGATGTTATCACAGCAGGCGTTGAATTCACTGCTGAATGAGGTCCTGGCTGGAGAATGGTTCAGTGGTGTGAAGGAGTTTCTGGACCTGAACCAATCCAAGAGGTTCAACACAGGTAGAGAGGCGTGGGGGTATTCGCGTGCTCGGCTCTATTTCCAGAATGGGGTTACCAGTGACCAGCTGTGGGATCTTCGTCGTCGACTCGTTGCCGCGATCGCCGACAACAAACTCCAGCACGCTCCCAGGGCCCTCAAGGTCCACGTGGAGGCCCCCCCCTGGAAGAAGCCCCATCTGGATGCCGCTGGGATCTTTCAGGCCAAGTTCAAGAGTTTCAAGAAGCATCATTCGAATCTCAGGGCTGAGACGGGACCACCGATTACGTTCATGTGGGGCTCCAGTGACCACTTACCACCTCCAGGGAAGATTGTGGCCAAGTTCTCTCTGCAGAATGGCTGGGAGATCACTCGTGCAATGAATCAGCTTGAGCCAGGGATCAACATTGATGAGTTGCGAGCGAGGATTTCCAGTACGAACTAGAGGTGCCACGACACCATTGCGTCATGGAATGTGCGTCGGGCAGGTGCAGAGAACGGCCATGACATAATTAATTCACTACGTCGTTTAGATGTGGGACTCGCGGGGTTGTGCGAGTGTCAGTTCCTTTCAGTTCGTGATCTCAGCATGCGAGGTTACACAATTTTTCGGAGTACTTGTCGGAAGGCTGCGGTGATTATGTCTAAGTCTTGGAGAGACTCGCTCAGAGCCACATATCGTGGCAAAGGTTTTGTCATTTGTAGTTATTCTAGTGTTACGGTTATTGTTGCATATATGCCACATGAGAGTATCAATGCCCTTACGGAAGAACAGTATGAGCATGATGTGTATGAACAGATATTGTTTGATATATCCCAAGTGCTTCGCACACATAGGTCTAAGTTCCCGAAGCAGCCGCAGGACCTGGTCTTCTTGACAGATGCTAACGTCGAACTCGAGCCAGATTCGGAGGTCAACGGCTTTAGAGTTACTGGATCAGGGCTTCTGGAGGCGTCTGGGATTGCTGGGGAGTCTACGGAGATTGATACTGGGATGGAGGAGGGAGCGGATGACGGCAACCCGTATATGACTCAAACAAAACGTGGTGCACGCAAAGCCAGACCTCATAGGCTTGTCTCGGGCTTCGAAATTCGACGGGCGTCTAGGTTGCAATCGATGAGGAGGGCCCTACTGGACTTCTGCGGGCTCTGGGGCATCAGGATGGAGAACACATTCGGGCAGAGGAGGGTTACTTTCAAATCAGGTACGGGGGTGGAGAAGGTGCTCGACTATGTTGGTGTCAGCCGTCGTTTACACAGGCAGGAGCTCACCGTTGGCTGGATGCTGCCTTCGGAAGTCGGCCACGCCTGGACGGAGCACCCTTGCAGCAGATACGAGCGTGCGCTGTCTGACCACGCCTGCATAGTTGTTCGCTTGTCTTGTGCACCGTCTGCGAAGAGACGGACCCAGCCTGCTCGAAAATTCATCCACTTGCAACCGGTGTCACAGCTGGAGTTTGCGAAGAACATGGACGATCGGGGCAGTCGTTACCGTGCTCTGTGCCAGGAAAATGCTGACCCAGAGGATCGACAGGAGATGTTGGATACGCTGGGACCTGACCTCATAAAGGCCGCCGAGGAGACCCCCCAGAAAGATATCAATCCCAGGAATAATGTGCCAAAGAAATCCGAGATCCACTGGGCCGCCCAGGCAAGTAAACGTGAAGCTCTTCGTCGGGGGGATAGAGAGGAGGCTAAACGGTGCTCAAAGATTGTGAGGAGAGAAAGAAGGAGGCTAGAGGCAAGAGTACAGAGGTGGAGGACGGAAATGAACACGAGGAGGAGGAGGAGGGCCAAGACGGAGACGTTGATCCTTGCCAACGGGATGGAGTCTCAGAACCGCGAGGAGTGGGGGGACGAGATATTGGGGCACATGAAGTCTAAGGTGGAGGACCCCGAGGCCAGAGAGGTGACCCTGCGTGAGCTTCAGTCGCTGCGTGGTCTATGTTCGGGAAGCGGATCCTCAGAGGTGTTCTCGATGTCGCTCCTGCTGCGGGCGAGGGCGAAGCTGTCCACGGGAAAGGCCCCAGGTCCCGACAACGTGACTGTCACGATGTTGAAACAGCTCTCGTGGGCATCTGTGCGACGTGTTCTGGTGAGCTTCCAAGGTGTGTATTCCAGAAGGTTATGTTGTCCCGACAGTTGGCGTCAACTAGCTGCCACACTCATGCCAAAAGAAATGGACATACAACATTTGACAGATACACGTATGCTATGTCTACAGTCGTGTCTTATGAAATGGTACATGACATGTATTGTGATGTTGATTGAGAAGAGGATTGAGGAGCACCGACACTATGTATGCCTGTACGGATTCAGATCGGGACGCAAAACATCGGAAATCACCAGCGTTGCCAAGAGGCTCAGCCAGCACTCCGCTGTCTGGGGCAAAGGAGACAGTTTGTGGCTTGCCAATCTTGATATCTTACAAGCTTTCGATAATGTTACTCCGTGCCTCGCCATGCGCTGTCTTCGTGCTCTTGACATACCTGCTGATCTCATTGTGGCGTTGATTGAACCCATGATGGATAATCAGTGCGTGGCCAGCTTCGAGGGCATCGAGGCATCGTCAGCGGTCTATTGGGACAAATCTATTCGAACGGGAGGAGTAGAGGGACCTATGATTTTTCTGGCAGTTTCTATTGTACTCTGGAGAGATGTTATCGACAGATGGAGGCAAGAAACGCAGTACGGCATCAAATTGGAAAATGATGAGCGCATGTTCAATGGTGAGCGTATGACCCACAGTTTCTGGGCAGATAATCTTTTGTTGTATGCGAAGACCCGCACTGACCTTGAGTTGATGGTGCGTGACATGAGTATCCCCCTGATGAATGCAGGAATGACCTGGAAGCCGAAATCTTTGATGTATATTTACTTTGGTGCGCCGCCTGGCATCCCGCCGTCCCCTGAGCAGGATATCCGTGTGCTGGTGCCGTCTAGTGACGCCGCTCTTGGGACCCGAGAAGTGGTCCTACCGCGTGTTCAAGCGTTTGAGATCCTGGGAGCCACTCTGGAGGAGACCTGGAAGGACCACTCGGACTCAGAGGCCATGCTCCAGAAAGCCCAGAGGATGTTCTTTGGGGAAATCGCGTATTACCGCTGTTCTGGGATTGACTTGGCTGAAAGATTTACTCGCTATCAAGCTAAAGTGATTGCTGCATTATTATTCAACTGTGAGGGCAGAACGCCCGACTATTCTACCATTGCTGCTGTTCACTATTTTGAAGGCAGATGTCTAGCTATAGTGTCAGGTATACGCAAGCGGAGAACTGAAGGCTGGTCTGAGTTTCAACGTAGGCGATACAAAGCGGGACGACAGAGTTTTGCTGGACTTGGATTCCGAAGTGCGGTGCAGATATGGATATTTCGTTGTTGGGAGTGGGCTAAGGATGTCTCAGTTGCTGCAAGTATTCGTATGAGGAGATACACAACACACACAGAGGAGGAGGAGGGAGAGACGGTACCAAATCGGCGTCAGAGGAAAACTCGGGCGATGGCGGCGGCGGCGACTTCTCAAACATATCATGTATCTCAGATATCCCAGATGTCGAGTGGCTGTCGCCGGCGTACACCAGATGATCAGCCTGCCATACCTGAGGAGTCGGACATGTCACGTGAATGGATGATATCTAGGCTGGCCATGTTACATGGAAGGGGGAAGTGGACGGAACATCGTGACACATGTATTCTAGCAATGCCTGTAAAAGATAGGAAGCAGCTGACACGCATGAACATAGGCGGCCGCCCCCGTGGACATACTGCGTGGGACTGGTGCTTGTGCGATCTCTTTGGTTGTGAGTGGTACCTCTCATTCGACAGTTCCGCTGGGTCCCGTGAGAAATACTGCAAGCATTTGCTGACTGTGATTGGTATGCAACACTTGTTCGACTTGTTTGTTCTACCCAGGCCGCCTGGTGTGAGACATGTGAAGGCAGAGGAGGAGGAGGAGAGTGAGATGAATGAGAGGATGAGCAAACGTATTGCCGCAAATTTTGAGAATGAAACGGAGTGGAGGTGTGAGAATATTGAGCGTCTTGGGATGGAGATCTTGGGAGATAGTAAGACTGTTGTAAACTGGATGTGTGGTGAGTGGCAGATTCGCAACAAGCAGTATGTACGACTGGTGGGAACACTACAAAATACGGTATCGATGCTGTCTGGATGGGGACTGACCTCACCTGCATCGGGACAGAATCTGTATAAGCATTTCTTTCGTGAGGGTAATGAGCGTGCGGATAAATTGTCGTGGGAGGCCAGAGGTGGCCAAACTATTACTCGCTGGTTTGCATATGATAAGTTCCTCAGTACTCGTAAGACTGCTCTCCGTGGTGCATTCGATGGGGGTGTCAGTAATGAAGGATGTGGAGGTGGGTGGTGGCTTCAGATTGGCGTTGTAGGTAGGGGTTCCAGCGTGCAGGTTGATTTTCCCATCTCCTCCTCCTCCTCCTCCTCCTCTCCTCCTGCACCAGCTCGCACAGCTTCCATTGGCACGATGTGGCCGAGGAGGCGATGAGCTTGCCTCCTGGTAGCACGGTAACCTGCTGTGAACTAGCTGCCTGCGCTGCCCTGACGAGAGCTGCTGCTAAGGTGGCGTGCGCTCTGCTACGACCTACCTAAGATGGTGGGGGCTCAGTTGCACTGCTCCGCCGATTCGGATTCGGATTCTAGTGGCGGACCGCAAAAAAAACAAAGGTTGACGGTTTACCGCCGGCGCCCAGTTCTTGCTGGAAGCTTAAGAGTAATTCCGGGGCGCTGCAGAGCTAGTTGGCAAGGAAAATCTCGACGGACCTTTTGCTGACTTTTGGTCGGTTGAACATTTTGTTCTCGAAATTCAACTATTCGTTTGAGCTCTAGTATTTTTTCCCGTGATATTCGATCTTATTCCCGCTTGCCATCTCGATCTGAGCTCGACCGGGTACCTTTTACTGCCAAAAAGCACACGGGCGGGATCGGCTGTTTCGAGTCATCTTGTCACGCGGTGTCGGTTTTCTCAAGATAACTCGAGCTTCAGGACAGCTAAAGAGCTGGTAAGCACAGCTGATCGATTCAGAATGATCAGGCGCGTTCGCCTGTTGAAGCCAGAGGTCTGAATTCGGTCTGCTAGCCGAGCTAGGTGCGCAAACCTACTCGTATTATTGGAGTCATCTTAACAGGCGCTCTCGGTTTTCTGTACTTAACTCGAGCTACAGGACAGCTAAAGAGCTGATACGTACAGAATCTCATTCAGAAGCATCAGTGGCCGTTCTCTGTTGAATCCAGAGCTCTGAACTCGGTCTGCTGCCCGATCTAGAATCGCGAAACTATTCGTATTGTTCGAGTCGCTTGCGTCGGTTCTCTGCACTTAACTCAGGCTGTAGGATGGCTGGCCATCACTCGAATCGATTCGAAGACATTAGGCGCGTTCGCCTGCGGAATCCAGATCTCCGAACTCGGTCTGTTGCCCGAACTAGGTCCGCGAAACTATTCGTATTATTCGAGTCATCTGAGAGGTGCTGTCGGTTCTCTGCACTTAACTCGGCTGCAGGGGGTGGCTGCAGGGCTGGTAATCACAGGGATCGATTCAGAGACATCAGACGCGTCCGCCTGTCGCATGCAGAGGTCTGGACTCGGTCTGATACTCGAACTAGGTTTGCGAAACTATTCGTATTGTTCGAGTCATCTTGAGAGGTGCTGTCGATTTACGCACGTAACTCGGGCTGTAGGAGAGCTACGGAGCTCGTACAGAAGATAATCCAGGAGCGTCGGGGGCGTTCGGCTGTTGCATCAGAGAGGTCTCAATTTGTCTGGGCTAAAAAATTATTTTTTCTGTGTAATTTCTTTCGACATTATATGTTGTCAGGAAGCTCTACGAGTCCCCGGCGGTAACGTATGGTGGGGGACTTCTCGGCTCAGCTGTATACGCACGGTTTCAGATGGAAAGATTCCTCACTACACTATCTTGCCTTTGGGGAGGACTCTGAAGGCGCCTCGACGGGGAACCTCGTTGTCCAGGTGAACGATCTCGGTACCCTGTGTCTTCCGCGATGCTCTGAAATGGAGTGCCTGGGTTGCCTGGTCACGACCAAGACTGACAAACACCATGATGTGGCTTGGAAATTGGCTCGGGGTTGGAAGCGATTTAACCAGTTCCGCAAGTTTTATACGAATCGTGCTGTACCCTTCCAGAAGAAAATCAAGCATTATGAATCTAGGTTGCGTAGTTTTGTACTTTTCGGTGTTGAAGGCATGCCAGCGGACCACCACACTTTGAAACAGTTGCACACGTGGGAAGGTAAAATATTGTGTTCTATGGTACGCCGCCCGAAACCTGCCGACATGGATTGGAGTATATACTTATGCAACTTGTACAAACGTGGGCGGCGTATGCTCCTGGAATTGGGACGGCCGTCTCTTGTGCAGCTATTCTTGTTTCGTCAGTGGCAGTGGGCTCAGGACTGTACGTTTACTGTGAAACGCCTGAACCCAACACCCGCACAGATTCCTCCAGGTACTTTTGATTCTTCAGGCAAGCCTGGCCCCAACGTCTTTGCTGCGTGTGAGCCACCGCCGGCCAAGAGACAACGTCAGGATGAACCCATGTATGTGCTACCAAGTATTGCGTGCTCGACATCAATGGGATGTCATCCTGACGTGTGTGAGACGATGCATGCTGTTGATTCCTTTGAGCTCCCTGGTTCTCAGACACAATTACCCGCGCATCGGCGCAATCTGATTTCCCAGATGCATAAGCGTGCAAAGACATTCCATCCATCTCAGGATTCTCTGTCGCAAAAGCGTTCCTCTGTTGAGTTGCCGTCGCAGGAAATCGCTGCAAACAAGCGGCGACGGGTGGCTCCACCTCAGCATCGTAGTACAGGGGACTCGCATATGCAGGCTAGAGAATGTATTTTTGCATGGTCGGGGGAGTGGACTGACCGACGGCAGGCCTTCATTGCATCGCTGCCTTGGAAAGAACGCCCATTAATGACGCGTCGGCATGAGGGGGGGAGACCACTGGCGTTGAGAAACTTCCATTACATTTTCGAGTTGGTATCAGGGAAGGATTGGTATCACACGTTATCCTTTTCACGTCAGGGATGGAAAGAATTTCTGAAGCGGGCACTGGATGTTACTAACATGGAGGAGGCGTGGGGGTACTGTTACTTTAAACATGCACAACCTGCGGGATATGCTAGGGAGGAGGAGGAGAGGGAGAAGACGGAGGAGCAGCAAAGGAAGGAGGACGAGAAGATGGAGAAACGACTTGCGTACATTAATGAACATGCATCGGAGTGGAATGCGGAGCCTCGGGACTCGATACCGATGGAATTGATTGGGGACTCCGCCACAGGGGTGAATTGGATTAACGGTCTCTGGGCAACATCCAATATTATCTACAAGCACATTCTTGGCGACATTCAAAATAGGCTGGAGCATATCTCTGTGTTGTATGGTATGAGGCCTCCGAGTTGGGGCCACAATATGTTCAGGTGGATCTATCGAGAAGGAAACGAAAGAGCTGACAGGCTGACATGGTTGGCCAGAACCAAAAATAGTTACGTTACGTTCCATACCTCACTTATTGAACATGCGAGTAAAACAAAACTAGACGGCCTCCGTGGATTCTTCGACGGAGGTCGCTCTGTGGAGGGATGTGCTGCAGGATGGTGTATAGATTTGTGTGTACACGGGACGTGGCAGTTGGTGGCGGAGGAAGCTGTCTCGCTTGATGCCTCTGCTTCTGTCATGTTTTGTGAGATGATTGCAGCACAACGGCTCTGTATGGCCGTGGAGCACATTTTGGGTAGCATCTTTCATCCAAGCAGCTGACTCATTTCATCTTGCTTGGAGCTCTCCAACACCTTTACATTTTCACATGTTGTATTGCATCCTTTTCCTTGTTCCTGCATCCTATTCCGTTGCCTATGCCTCAGTGGCTCGGCAGTGTGATGATAAGAGTTGCCCTCTCCAGCTACCCTGTGCTCCGTTTGGGAGTCTTAGGGCTCAGCTGTCACAGCTGTCCGCGCCCTGACTCAAACTCAAAAATAAAGGTTGACGGTTTACCGCCGGCGCCCAGTTAGCCCAGCCGGCGGAGGCGGACAATGTGACAACTTTTGGGTGGTTTTGCGAAAATTTGAAAGATATTTGAGCGTTTATTTTGAGAAAACAAATTTTCGCGCATCGCATTGGCATATAAACTCCTCTCTGACAGCAGCTCAGTTCTCTCGATGTATTTTTGCATGAGTTCACTTCCGGGAACTGAGCGAATATGAACATCGAAAAATATCGAATTTGAAGATTTTCAAAAAAATCTTTATTCTTCCACTCTGTGTCGATTCCCTGCACTCTTATCAGTACGAGGAGCTCTAGGAGGTTTCCGGCGGTGACCAGGTTGACGGTTCACCGCCGGCGCCAGTGTTTGCCCTATGCTCTCCGGGTTTTGGACGCTACCAAGTGCTCTCCGGGTTTTGGACGTCACCGAGTGGACGCTAGCAAGTGGACCCCCCGGGCCCCAGAAGAGCTTCACGAGAGCTTCTGTGGTCTTGCCAGGAAGGCTTTTCAGAGCGTGTCCTCTACGCTACCAAGTGGACGCTACCAAGTATCTCGTAGAGCTCTTTGGCATCGATGAGCTAGAGAAATTCCGGCGCGAGGTGCAGCTAGTTGGCCGACCCGACCTAAAGAGACAATGTGATGACTTTGGGTCAGTTTGACTCGTACAGCTCCCCTAAGCTAGTTGCTGGAAGCTTAAGAGTAATTCCGGCGCGCTGGAGAGCTAGTTGGCAAGAAAAATCTCGACGGAATTTTTGCTGACTTTTGGTCGGTTGAACATTTTGTTCTCGGAATCTGACAATTCGTTAGAACTCTAGTATTTTTTCCCGTGATATTCGAACTCATCTCCGCTCGCCATCTTGATCTCAGCTCGATCGGGTGAATATTACTATCGTAAAGCACTGTGGCGGGATCGGCCGTTTCGAGTCATCTTGATACGCACTGACGGTTTTCTGAACATAACTCGAGCTTCAGGACAGCTACAGTGCTGGTAAGCACAGCTAATCAATGTAGAATGATTAGGCGCGTTCGGCTGTTGAATCCAGTCGTCTGAACTCGGTCTGTTAGCCGAGCTACGGCAACCTACTCGTATTATTCGAGTCATCTTGACAGGAACTCTCGGTTTTCTGTACTTAACTCGAGCTTTCGGACAGCTACAGAGTTGATAGTTACAGAGACCGATTCAGAATCATCAGTTGAGTTTGTCTGTTGAGTCCAGAGCTCCGAACTCGGTCTGCTGCCCGATCTAGAATCACGAAATTGTTCGTATTCGTCGAGTCATCTTGATAAGTGCTCTCGGTTTTCTTTACCCAACTCGCGCTGAGGGGGGCTACAGTGCTTGTTGTCACAGGAATGAATTTGGAGAGATCAGGCGCGTCCGCCTGTCGAATCAAGAGCTCGGAACTCGGTCTGCTGCCCGAACTAGGTTCGCGAAACTATTGTATTGTTCGAGTCATTCTGAGAGATGCTGTCAGTTTTCTGGACTTAACTCGGGCTCTAGGAGGGCTGCAGGGCTGGTTCTGACAGCAGTCGATTCGCAGACATCAGACGCGTCCGCCTGTCGCATTCAGAGATCAAAAAATATTTACTGTGAGTCGGAATGTTGGTAGGTGCTGTCGGTTTTCTCAACTTAAGTCGAGCTAGGAAGCTCTACGAGTCTCCCGGCGGTAATCAAGGTTGACGGTTTACCGCCGGCGCCCAGTTGTTAATATTCGAAAGATATTTGACAATTCATTTTAAGAACCGGTATTTTTCTCACGTGTAGTGGGTTATGCCGCGTCTGCTAGTAAAATTTTCAGGTCCGTAGCTGCAATATCATTTTCAAAAGACTTGCAGGAACCGACGTTGGATACACAAAACGTATTTTCTCGAGTTTTTTCTGTCGCGTTCCAGAAGCTTTCTTCATGTGCTCCGACGATCACCGTGCATGAAAAGAGCTCTACGAGGTTCTCGGCGGTAACCAGGCTGACGGTTTACCGCTGGTTCCCAGTCTAATAATTCTGGAGGATGGCGCCCCCCTGGAGCGCTACGGAAGCGCTGCCAGAAACGCTTCCATGCGTGCCCGCACGCATGCAGGCACGCATGGAAGCTTGACGAACGAACTGCTGCGGGATTCTGGAGCGGCGAAGATGGGCTGCTGGCGGGCACTACCATCGTGCTGCTTCTAATCTTAAACCCTCTAGCTCTCAGCGAGCTCTCCGGGAATGCTTTCGCGGACCCAGCTCGGGCAGCAGACCGAGTTCCGAGCTCTGGATTCAACAGAAGAACGCTTCTGATGTCTCCGAATCGATCCTGAGATTACCAGCACCATAGTCGCTCTACAGCCTGAGTTAAGTACGGGAAACCGACAGCACTTCTCAAGATGGCTCGAACAATACAAATAGTTCTGCAATTGAAGATCGGGCAGCAGACCGAGTTCAGAGCTCTGGATTGAACAAACACCGCGACTGATGATTATGAATCAGTTTCTGTGAGTATCAGCTTCGTAGCTGTTGTATAGCATGAGTTAAGTACAAAAAACCGACAACGTCTGTCAAGATAGCTCGGCTAGCAAACGGAGTTCAGACCTCTGAATTGAACAGGCGAACGCGCCTGATCATTCTGCATCGATTAGCTGTGCTTACCAGCCCTGTAGCTCGCTCTTCTATAGCTCGAGTTATGTTCAGAAAACCGCAACTGCGTGTCAAGATGACCCGAAACAGCCGATCCCGCCGCAGTGCTTGTTGGCACTAATGTCTACCCGATCGAGCTGAGATCAAGATCACGAGCGGGAGTAAGATCGAATATCACGGGAAAAAAATACTAGAGCTCAAACGAATGTTCAAATTTCGAGAACAAATTTTTCAACCGACCAAAAGTCACCAAAAGGTCCCTCGATATTTTTCTTGTCAACTAGCTCTCCAGCGCCCCGGAATTACTCTTAAGCTTCCAGCAACAACTTGCTAAGGGAAGCTCTACGAGATTCCGGCGCGGGGTGCTAGTAACTCGTAGAGCTTCCCTTAGCAAGTTATTGCTGGAAGCTTACGAGTAACTCGTAGAGCTTCCCTTAGCAAGTTATTGCTGGAAGCTTAAGAGTAATACCTCGTAGAGCTCTTCGGCAACGATGAGCTAGAGGAATTCCGGCGCGGGGTGGAGCTAGTAACTCGTAGAGCTTCCCTTAGCAAGTTATTGCTGGAAGCTTAAGAGTAATTCCGGGGCGCTGGAGAGCTAGTAACTCGTAGAGCTTCCCTTAGCAAGCTCTTGCTGGAAGCTTAAGAGTAACTTGTAAAGCTTCCCTTAGCCAGCTATTGCTGGAAGCTTAAGAGTAATAACTCGTAGAGCCTCCCTTAGCAAGCTATTGCTGGAAGCTTAAGAGTAATACCTCGTAGAGCTCTTCGTTATCGATGAGCTAGAGGAATTCCGGCGCGGGGGGGAGCTAGTTGGCCGACCCGACCAGAAAGGACAAAGTGGTGACTTTGGGTCGGTTTTGCGCAGATTTGAAAGATATTTGACCATTCATTTTGAGAAAGCAGATTTTCACGCCGAGCATTGGCATATGAACTCCTCTCTTACAGCAGCTCAGCTCTCCCGATGTATTTTCTTGAGAGTTGACTTCCCGCAACTGAGCGAATATGAACATCGAAAAAATCGAAAATCAAGATTTTCGAAAAATCTCTATTTGATGCCTCTACTTTGATTCTCAGCACTCTTATCAGTGTACGGAGCTCTACGAGGTTCCCGGCGGTGACTAGGTTGACGGTTCACCGCCGTCGCCATTCCGGGGCGCCGGAGAGCTAGCTGGCAAGAAAAATCTCGACGGACCTTCTGGTGACTTTTGGTCGGTTGAAAATTTTGTCCTTGAAATTCCTCAATTCGTTTGAGCTCTAGTATTTTTTCCCGTGATATTCGATCTTATTCCTGCTCGCCATCTTGATCTCAGCTCGATCGGGTACCTTTTACTGCCAAAACGCACACTGGCGGGATCGGCCGTTTCGAGTCATCTTGTCACGCGCTGTCGGTTTTCTCAAGATAACTCGAGCTTCAGGACAGCTACAGAGCTGGTAAGCACAGCTAATCGATTCAGATTGATCAGGCGCGTTCGCTTGTTGAACCCAGAGGTCTGAACTCGGTCTGCTAGCCGAGCTAGGTCCGCAAACCTATTCGTATTATTCGAGTCATCTTGACAGACACTCTCGGTTTTCTGTACTTAACTCGAGCTACAGGACAGCTACAAGCTGATACGTACAGAATCTGATTCAGAATCATCAGTAACTCGTAGAGCTTCCCTTAGCAAGGTATTGCTGGAAGCTTAAGAGTAATTCCGGGGCGCTGGAGAGCTAGTTGGCAAGAAAAATCTCGACGGACCTTTTGGTGACTTTTGGTCGCTTGAAAATTTTGTTCTCGAAATTTTTCAATTCGTTTGAGCTCTAGCATTTTTTCCCGTGATATTCGAGCTTATTCCCGCTCGCCATCTTGATCTCAGCTCGATCGGGTACCTTTTACTGCCAAAAAGCACACTGGCGGGATCGGCCGTTTCGAGTCATCTTGTCACGCGCTGTCGGTTTTCTGAAGATAACTCGAGCTTCAGGACAGCTACAGAGCTGATAAGCACAGCTAATCGATTCAGAATAATCAGGCGCGTTCGCCTGTTGAACCCAGAGGTCTGAACTCGGTCTGCTAGCCGAGCTAGGTCCGCAAACCTATTCGTATTATTCGAGTCATCTTGACAGACGCTCTCGGTTTTCTGTACTTAACTCGAGCTACAGGACAGCTACAGAGCTGATGCGTACAGAATCTGATTCAGAATCATCAGTGGCCGTTGTCTGTTGAATCCAGAGCTCTGAACTCGGTCTGCTGCCCGATCTAGAATCGCGAAACTATTCGTATTGTTCGAGTCATCTTGAGAGATGCTGTCGGTTCTTTGCACTTAACTCGGGCTGTAGGGGGGCTGCATTGCTGGTAATCACTGGAATCGATTCGGAGATATCAGGCGCGGCCGACTGTCGAATCCAGAGCTCCGAACTCTGTCTGCTGCCCGAACTAGGTCCGCGAAACTATTCGTATTGTTCGAGTCATTCTGAGAGGTGCTGTGGGTTTCCTGCACTTAGCTCGGGCTGTAGGGGGAGCTGCAGGGCTGGTAATCACAGGAATCGATTCAGAGACATCAGACGCGTATGCAGAGGTCTGAACTTGGTCTGATACTCGAGCTAGGTTTGCCGAACTATTCGTATTGTTCGAGTCATCTTGAGAGGTGCTGTCGATTTACGCACGTAACTTGGGCTGTAGGAGAGCTACAGAGCTCGTACAGAAGACAATCCAGAAGCATCGGGGGCGTTCGGCTGTTGCATCCAAGAGGTCTGAAATTGCTGGGGCTGAAAAACTATTTCTTCTGTGTATTTTTTTTTGACATTACATGTTGTCAGGAAGCTCTACGAGTCCCCCGGCGGTAACAAAGGTTGACGGCTCAAGGTCCCCGGCTCAAGGCTCCAGGATCCCACTGGGGCTCAGGGGGTGTCGGCGTCGCGGGGAGACGGCGCGGCAGCCATCGCTGCCATCGACGGGTACGGCATCTTCGAGGTCAGCTAGGCTGCTTCCTTTGTTTGCTGCGCTTGTTTTCTTTTGTTGTACGTGTGTGGAGACGGACGGATACGACTTTTCGGTTCTCGCGAGAAGGTTTCAGCTGGAGGATATATCACCGACAGTGCCATATTTGCAGTACTCACAGGATTACGGTCAGAAGCGAGATACTGCTGTCGAGAGAGCTTCTCGTAAAAGACAACTTCAGGATATTGAGAAGACCCCAGGTGACTACCCATTGGACGGAAGATTGAATACTGCCGACTCCACTCCAGATAGTGAATCTGTTGTACCTCTCTGTGAACGGACGGTGACACGACAGTGGTTGCACTCGTGGGGATACGGACCTCAGTGTATTGACACAATGCCCGAGCATGCAGATAACATGACGGTGGATGGCGGAGCCCCCCCTGTGAAGCGTAATCGTGAGGAGGTTCTTGCTGAAAGGAAGGCCGCCTTGGAGGGGAAGGATGGTATGCAGAGTTTACTATTGCAGATGATGCACAAGATGGATGATAACACTGAAAGGATCCAGGATGCCATAGGAGTTCAGGGGACCAAAATCGACAACGTTCAGGCCCAGGTCCAGAAGCTGGGTGTTACGGTTTCTAATCTGGAGACGAGCGTTCAGGGGCTTGAGTCTAAACATAATCGACTCGAGACGATCGTCCAGGGACTCCAGGGACAGGTTCGTGCGGGTTCAGTTGCCTGTGACGCTTCGACGAGGCCTGATAATACCAGGACGGGAAGATACCAGGCTCCTGGAACCACCCACTTCTGTCCAACGTATGTCGAACTCAAGGGATGGGTCACCAACTGGAGTGACAGGGATAGGAGGTCTCAGGAGATGCTCATGTGGGAGGATATGAAGGTGCTCATAGATAATATTACAAATCATTGTCTTTCGGAGGATGATCGTGTGCACGTGTGTGTTGACGGTACTGAGCGCATTAACGCTGGCCGTTACATGTTCGGATCGGACAAAATCAAATTCAAGCCAGGGACCGACATGGATATTATTTGGAGGGTCAAACGGTGCATCGACCTTGTGACGGTACCCCCTGCTAGACGCCCCGCGCCTCCTCCAGGAATCCAGATCGCTGCACCACAGTGCCTCATTGAGAATATGAAGCAGGTTATCAACCCTGAGTCGATCAAAGTCAGTGTCGAGTGCCCAGAGTGGAAGAGGGACCACGTTAAGGCGGTGGGGAGATTTCTGCGGCACTATTCGGAGCATGTGTACACAGAGTGGTATCGAGGTTCTTGCTGTGCGAGGGGAAATGGGACCGCCCAAATCGACTATATGGACAGTGCCCACGACGGCCGCTCCGAGGCCAATGCTTCTGGCCGAGTTTACCGCGACGCGGGCGACATGGGAGGTATCGAGTGAGACTGTCGACAGGTTGCATCAACTCATACCTGCGTTTACTAAGACGAAGGCTGATATCGAGACGGAAGTCAACAGGAGGGTGTGACGACGACGACGCCGAACACCGTTCAAGGGGATCCGACTGGGTAGCTGGAACCTCAATCGGGCGGGGTCGGCCAATTTCAAGGGGAATGAGATTCTGAGGTGCCTTTCAATGCGAGATTGCATATGGGGTGTTCAGGAATGCCAGAATCTTTTTGGAGGCAAATTCGATGCATATATCAGACGGTGTGGTCTTTTATATCGTGTGAGTTGTGACGGTAAGTGTGGGTTATTATTTAACAAAGAGTGGAGTACGTGTGTGCGTGAATCAATATGTCAATATGAACGATTCTGTGTGGTGGTCTTTGGTAGTGGAAGTGCTCCTGTGATAGTTGCCTCTGCGTATCTTCCCGACCCCGGCGTCGAGAACGCCGTAGGTGTGCAGTGCGTGGTGTTGGATGCGCTCGAGTCAGTTATTCTCACTCTGCGCAGCCGCTGGAAGGGAGCGACTGTCTCTGTGCTGCTCGATGCCAACGTTGAGCTATCCCCATCAACTCAGCTGCAGTGCTCACGCACTGGGACTGTCTATGAGGCGGTGGGAAGTGCTACCAAGGAGGAGAGGAGGACTTGCGAGGAGGGTGGTGCACAGCGGGTGAGGAGGGACGTACGACAACAGTTGCGCGAGCGTGTTCTGTGCTTTCTAGGGCGCCTGGGGATGAAGGCTGCCAATTCGTTCTTGCCACGACGACTACACACATGGGAGAGCTACGGAGTATCTCGGTGGGGGACGTGTAAGAAGGTTCTTGATTACATTTTTGTTCCCAGGACGTGGGTGATCGATGAGATGACGGTCGAAAATATCATGAGTAATGGGGGGAAGACAAATCGTAGTCGTCTCAGCGACCATGGCCTGCTTCAGGGGACTTTTAGTGACACAGGCGCTGAGCTGGTCAAACGTAGTATCCCGACGGCAGCTCGTGAAAAGAGTTTGGTAGGTTATAAGACGGTGAATTGGGGGGACCTCAATATGGCGCGAAAGGAAATCGATCGGGTCTTGGGAGATGCCAATACTACTTGTTCTCCAGGGGACCTTGTGTCGACCACTATTCGGGCCTGTACTGAGCAGGAGGAAATCAAATTCACGACTGCCACCACGGGACGGGGACTACCGCCAATTAGGCCTGCAGGGCTCACGGCCTGCCAGGAGATTTTGCGACGGAAGCCTCTGCCAGCGTCAGTGGATGTGCCCAGCTTGCGCAGACGTGCCAACGGACTGCGGAGGGAGTATCGTGCGGCGTTGGCCGCGTGGACCTCTCCTGCCTCCAGGCGCAAAGAGCGTCATGGTATCAAGCACCTCATTGTGCAGGGACGGATATCTGAGGACAGGGAGGAGTGGGTGGAGGAGATCAGAGCACATACCAGACAGAGGTATACTTCGGAGGAGGTCAGAGGACGGGATATGGCGATGTTGGAGGAGTTGAGGAGGGATGCACAACAGAACCTATGTGACGGGTACTGCACTGAGGGACTGACAATGGCGGTGGTATGCCAGGCACGGTCACGTCTCAAGTCCAAGCGTGCCACTGGCCCCGACAGGCTGCCTTGTGAAATACTCAAGGCATTGCCGTGGGCGACTTTGCGTGGCGTCGCTCGGATGTTTGATGAGATATTTCGCTTGGCGCGGCAGTATCCGCAGGACCGGAGGCAAATTTTGATCGCCTTCATGCCCAAGCTGCCGAGCTTGACATCGCTGACAGATGCACGGTACCTCTGTCTGCAAAACAGTCTCAGCCGTTGGTATTCTGCTTGTGTGGTGATCTTGGTCGAGCAATTTGTGTCTCGGGCTGGCCTCATGGGACCCCTGGGCATCTACGGCTTCCAGGAGGGACGTAAGACGGTGGAAATTGTGGGGGCCCTCAAGGCTCTGGCTCAACATGGGGACATCTGGGGAAAGGATCAGACGGTCCATATCGCTAACGCCGATATCAAACAAGCGTTCGACCACTGCAGCCTTCAAAACGCCAAGCGTGCTATGTGCCATGCCAATATTCCTGCCTATCTCCAGTATGCTTTGCTATCACCGCTGGTTTGCACTACGGGGTCGTTAGTTGTCGAGGGTATGGCCATTCACGACATCAACTGGGACGTCTGCATACGGACGGGCGGCCCTGAGGGGCCTCTTCTCTTTAATCTTATCATATGTGCCATGTGGGGACCTATATTTCGGGATTGGGACAGTAGAGGAGTGGGGTATGTGCTGGAGGGCGTCTGTGGTGAGTATGAGCGACGGACAATAGTGAACCACTTTGTGTGGGCGGACAACTGCTACCTTGTCTCTGCCTCCTCAACTGTGTTGGCTCAGATGATGCACGATCTAACACTACCACTACATGACTGGGGGATGAGATGGAAGGATAGCAGCCTGTTGTACATGACATGTGGGGAAAATGCGAAAGTGGACGGTGACGGACATATACTTACCAGCGAGGATTTGTGTATACCTGCGTGCTCGAGATATCAGGACTTTAGACTTCGACGTGTTTGCAGAATGAAAGTATTGGGTCATGAGATTTTCTCCACCTACTTAGTGCCCGCCCATCCTGATGTGGAATATCGCATCAAGGAGGCTCGTGCTTGTTTCATTGGACAGTCGAATTTCTTTCGTAACAGAGCGGTAGCTGTTCGTGTTAAGTTTTGTCGTTATCAAGACAAGGTGCAGAGCATGGCGTTGTAGTGTCTAGAGACGTGTACTGCTGATACTTCCTCGCTGCACATGCTCAATGCCTTCGAGGGATGGTGTTTGTGCCGAATGTTTCGACGGCCGAGGAGAGAGGAGGAGACTATGGCGGACTGGAACCGACGACGGTACCACGAGGCCAGAGAGCAATTTCGATCTTATGGATTTGCGAGTTTGGTGCAGCGATTTCTTCGTATGGTGTTGAACTCCGCTTAAGGATGCTGCTGATTTCATTTCTATGTTGTGTACTGCTTCTCATGAGGAAATATCTTCGACGCAACGTACGTGGAGAGATCACCACATGACTACGGTTGCGTATGGCCCACTGTGGGACAGACTCAGGACGGATGCGTCTGAGTGCTTGCGGGGTATGTTTCACTTCCAAGAGGCTTCGCAGCTAAAAAGGAGACACGTTAGTTCAGGTCGAGCTGTCGGCCAGAGATGCTGGCTATTTTCTTTCTGCGAATTCTACGGACGCAAATGGTGGGAGTCCTTTGTGCCGACAGATGCTGCGTATGCTCAGTTCTGCGAGCACATGTGTACACGGACGATGCTGAGTTGTTTTCAGAAAAGAAAAGGGTACGGTACAACAGGTGGGGCCCCGCAGGAGGTACTTACCATCACACAAAACGACCTACGCACCTATGGGGCCCAAGAGGGCACTGCGGCGTTCAACGACAAACTGGCCAAACGTATTGCGTTACAAAATATGAAGGAGGTTGAGTACGACCTCGACTCATTTGGGATCCCTGTGTGCATTTCTGGGGACAGTCTTCTGGTGGTGTCTTGGCTGCAGGGTGTCTGGAGGGTGCTTAATCGTACCTATCAGGATAGGATCAACAGAATGATAAACCAACTCGACAACATGTGTCAAAGGTATGGAATTAGGCCTGCCTGTCATGGGAGGGAAATTGTAGACCACACTTATAGGGAATGGAACACGCGTGCAGATGTACTCACTCATACGGCCCGTGTCGGGCCACCAGTGATTCGAGATAGGATAGGGCTTCACGCCCCTCAGTTACAACAGGTGTTTCGCGTTTGTGCCATCAGAGCTGGATTCGATGGTGGTGTCTCTTGCGACGGCGTGGGAGTCGGGTGCTGGATAGATGTTGGACGGGTATCGAGGCTCTCAAGGCAGCCACTCAGCCATGAGATTATTTGGACGGAGGTGTACAGTGCGGCACTCTCGATTGATCCAACTTCAACAGTGACTGATGCCGAGGTCTCGGCCGTTGAGCATACGATTATGATCTTGCCGCGGGTTGTACAAGCGTATTTCGGACAGGATATGATGTGATTTTGATTGTGCTCACTCACGCCATGCCTTCGTTTGTCGTGTGTGTGTGCTTGACCTCTCATCCTCCTATTAAGAGTTGGCTTTCGCCTCTGATCGTTTGGATCAGTGAGGCTTCCGCCTACTCCCGATGCGCCCGCTCCTTGCTTCCGACTAGGCTGGAAAGCCTGCACAGTCGACCGCAAAGTCCGCAAAAAACAAAGGTTGACGGTTTACCGCCGGCGCCCAGTGGCCGTTGTCTGTTGAATCCAGAGCTCTGAACTCGGTCTTCTGCCCGATCTAGAATCGCGAAACTATTCGTATTGTTCGAGTCATCTTGAGAGATGCTGTCGGTTCTCTGCACTTAACTCGGGCTGTCGGGGTTCTGCATGGCTGGTAATCACTGGAATCGATTCGGAGACATCAGGCGCGTCCGCCTGTCGAATCCAGAGCTCCGAACTCTGTCTGCTGCCCGAACTAGGTCCGCGAAACTATTCGTATTGTTCGAGTCATTCTGAGAGGTGCTGTGGGTTTCCTGCACTTAGCTCGGGCTGTTGGGCGGGCTGCAGGGCTGGTAATCACAGGAATCGATTCAGAGACATCGGACGCGTATGCAGAGGTCTGAACTCGGTCTGATACTCGAGCTAGGTTTGCCGAACTACTCGTATTGTTCGAGTGATATTGAGAGGTGCTGTCGATTTACGCACGTAACTCGGGCTGTAGGAGAGCTACAGAGCTCGTACAGAAGAATCCAGAAGCATCGGGGGCGTTCGGCTATTGCATCCGAGAGGTCTGAAATTGCTTGGGCTGAAAAACTATTTTTCTGTGTAATTTGTTTTGACATTGCATGTTGTCAGGAAGCTCTACGAGTCCCCCGGCGGTAACAAAGGTTGACGGTTTACCGCCGGCGCCCAGTAATTCCGGGGCGCTGGAGAGCTAGTTGGCAAGAAAAATCTCGACGGACCTTTTGGTGACTTTTCGTTGGTTGAAAATTTTGTTCTCAAAATTCAACCATTCGTTTGAACTCTAGTATTTTTTCCCGTGATATTCGATCTCATTCCCGCTCGCCATCTTGATCTCAGCTCGATCGGGTACTTTTCACTGCCAAAAAGCACACTGGCGGGATCGGCCGTTTCGAGTCATCTTGATACGCGCTGTCGGTATTTTGTACTTAACTCGAAATAGAGGACAGCTACAGAGCTGGTAAGCACACCTAATCGATGCAGAAAGATCAGGCGCGCTCGTCTGTCGCATCGAGAGGTCTGAACTCGGTCTGCTAGCTGAGCTAGGTCCGGAAACCTATTCGTATTATTCGAGTCATCTTGACAGATGTTTTCGGTTTTGTCTACTGAACTCGAGCTCTAGGACAGCTACAGAGCTGATACTTACAGAAACCGATTCAGAATCATCGGGCGCGTTTGTCTGTTCAATTCAGAGCTCTGAACTCGGTCTGCTGCCCGAGCAAGGTCCGCGGAATATTTGTACTGTTCGAGTCATCTTGGGAGGTGCTGTCGGTTTTCTGCTCTTAACTTGGGCTGTTGGGGGTCTAGAGGGCTCATAATCACAGGAATCGACATCAGGCGCGTCCGCCTGTCGCATGCAGAGGTCTGAACTCGGTCTGATACTCGAGCTAGGTTCGCAAACCCATTCGTATTGTTCGAGTCATCTTGACAGGTGCTGTCGATTTTCGCACGTAACTCGGGCTGTAGGAGAGCTACAGAGCTGATACGCACAGAAACTGATTCGAAATCATTCTGCGCTTTCGTCTGTTGCATCCAGAGGTCTGAACTGGGTTTGCCACTCGGGTTAGGTTCGCAAAACTATTCGCATTCTTTAAGTTACCTTGGCAGATTTTGTCCCTTTTCTGCGTTGAACTCGAGCTGTAGGAGAGCTACGAGCTGGTACCCACAGAAAACGATCCGGAAGTATCAGAGGCGTTCGACTGTTGCATCGAGAGGTCTGAAATCGCTGGGGCTGAAAAACTATCCGTTCTCACAACTTTTTTTTTGAAATTATGTATGGTCAGGAAGCTCTACGAGTCCCCCGGCGGTAACAAAGGTTGACGGTTTACCGCCGGCGCCCAGTTCCGGGGCGCTGGAGAGCTAGTTGGCAAGAAAAATCTCGACGGACCTTTTGGTGACTTTTGGTCGGTTGAAAATTTTGTTCTCGAAATTTGACAATTCGTTAGAGCTCTAGTATTTTTTCCCGTGATATTCGATCTTATTCCCGCTCGCCATCTTGATCTCAGCTCGATCGGGTACCTTTTACTGCCAAAAAGCACACTGGCGGGATCGGCCGTTTCGAGTCATCTTGTCACGCGCTGTCGGTTTTCTCAAGATAACTCGAGCTTCAGGACAGCTACAGAGCTGGTAAGCACAGCTAATCGATTCAGAATGATCAGGCGCGTTCGCCTGTTGAACCCAGAGGTCTGAACTCGGTCTGCTAGCCGAGCTAGGTCCGCAAACCTATTCGTATTATTCGAGTCATCTTGACAGACACTCCTCGGTTTCTGTACTTAACTCGAGCTACAGGACAGCTACAAGCTGATACGTACAGAATCTGATTCAGAATCATCAGTGGCCGTTGTCTGTTGAATCCAGAGCTCTGAACTCGGTCTGCTGCCCGATCTAGAATCGCGAAACTATTCGTATTGTTCGAGTCATCTTGAGAGATGCTGTCGGTTCTCTGCACTTAACTCGGGCTGTAGGGGGGCTGCATGGCTGGTAATCACTGGAATCGATTCGAGGACATCAGGCGCGTCCGCGTGTCGAATGCAGAGCTCCGAACTCTGTCTGCTGCCCGAACTAGGTCCGCGAAGCTATTCGTATTGTTCGAGTCATTCTGAGAGGTGCTGTGGGTTTCCTGCACTTAGCTCGGGCTGTAGGGGGTGCTGCAGGGCTGGTAATCACAGGAATCGATTCAGAGACATCAGACGAGTATGCAGAGGTCTGAACTCGCTCTGATACTCGAGCTAGGTTTGCCAAACTATTCGTATTGTTCGAGTGATCTTGAGAGGTGCTGTCGATTTACGCACGTAACTCGGGCTGTAGGAGAGCTACAGAGCTCGTACAGAAGAATCCAGAAGCATCGGGGGCGTTCGGCTATTGCATCCGAGAGGTCTGAAATTTCTTGGGCTGAAAAAATATTTTTCGGTGTAATTTGTTTTGACATTACATGTTGTCAGGAAGCTCTACGAGTCCCCCGGCGGTAACAAAGGTTGACGGTTTACCGCCGGCGCCCAGTAATTCCGGGGCGCTGGAGAGCTAGTTGGCAAGAAAAATCTCGACGGACCTTTTGGTGACTTTTCGTTGGTTGAAAATTTTGTTCTCAAAATTCAACCATTCGTTTGAACTCTAGTATTTTTTCCCGTGATATTCGATCTCATTCCCGCTCGCCATCTTGATCTCAGCTCGATCGGGTACTTTTCACTGCCAAAAAGCACACGGGCGGGATCGGCCGTTTCGAGTCATCTTGATACGCGCTGTCGGTATTTTGTACTTAACTCGAAATAGAGGACAGCTAGAGAGCTGGTAAGCACACCTAATCGATGCAGAATGATCAGGCGCGCTCGTCTGTCGCATCGAGACGTCTGAACTCGGTCTGCTAGCTGAGCTAGGTCCGGAAACCTGTTCGTATTATTCGAGTCATCTTGACAGATGTTATCGGTTTTGTCTACTGAACTCGAGCTCTAGGACAGCTACAGAGCTGATGCTTACAGGAACCGATTCAGAATCATCGGGCGCGTTTGTCTGTTCAATTCAGAGCTCTGAACTCGGTCTGCTGCCCGAGCAAGGTCCGCGGAATATTTGTACTGTTCGAGTCATCTTGGGAGGTGCTGTCGGTTTTCTGCTCTTAACTCGGGCTGTTGGGGGGCTAGAGGGCTCATAATCACAGGAATCGACATCAGGCGCGTCCGCCTGTCGCATGCAGAGGTCTGAACTCGGTCTGATACTCGAGCTAGGTTCGCCAACCCATTCGTATTGTTCGAGTCATCTTGACAGGTGCTGTCGATTTTCGCACGTAACTCGGGCTGTAGGAGAGCTACAGAGCTGATGCGCACAGAAACTGATTCGAAATCATTCTGCGCTTTCGTCTGTTGCATCCAGAGGTCTGAACTGGGTTTGCCACTCGGGTTAGGTTCGCAAAACTGTTCGCATTCTTTAAGTTACCTTGGCAGATTTTGCCCCTTTTCTGCGTTGAACTCGAGCTGTAGGAGAGCTACGAGCTGGTACCCACAGAAAACGATCCAGAAGTATCAGAGGCGTTCGATTGTTGCATCGAGAGGTCTGAAATCGCTGGGGCTGACAAACTATCCGTTCTCACATTTTTTTTTTTTTTTTTTTTTTTTTTTTTGAAATTATGTATGGTCAGGAAGCTCTACGAGTCCCCCGGCGGTAACAAAGGTTGACGGTTTACCGCCGGCGCCCAGTTGGCAAGAAAAATCTCGGCGGACATTTTGAGGAATTTTGGTCGGTTGAGAATTTCGTTCTCGAAATTCAACCATTCGTTAGAGCTCTTAGTATTTTTTTCCCGTGATATTCGATCTCATTCCCGCTCGCCGTCTTCACCTCAGCTCGATTGGGCACCTTTTACTGTCAAAAAGCGTCCAGGCGGGATCGCCCGTTTCGGGTCATCTTGTCACGCGGTGACGGTTTTCTCAAGATAACTCGAGCTTCAGGACAGCTACAGAGCTGGTCAGCACAGCTAATCGATTCAGACTGATCAGGTGCGTTCGCCTGTTGAGCCCAGAGGTCTGAACCCGGTCTGCTAGCCGAGCTAGGTCCGCAAACTTATTCGTATTATTCGAGTCATCTTAAGAGGTGCTGTCGGTTTTCTGTACTTAACTCGAGCTACAGGTTAGCTGCAGAGCTGATACGTACAGAATCTGATTCAGAATCATTTGTGGCCGTTGTCTGTTGAATCCAGAGCTCTGAACTTGGTCTGCTGCCTGATCTAGAATCGCGAAACTATTCGTATTGTTCGAGTCATCTTGAGAGATGCAGTCGGTTCTCTGCACTTAACGCGGGCTGTAGGGGGGCTGTATGGCTGGTAATCACTGGAATCGTTTTCCAGACATCAGGCGCGTCCGCCTGTCGATTCCAGAGCTCGGAACTCTGTCTGCTGCCCGAACTAGGTCCGCGAAACTATTCGTATTGTTCGAGTCATCCTGAGAGGTGCTGTCGTTTTCCTGCACTTAACTCGGGCTGTAGGGGGGGCTGCAGGGCTGGTAATCACAGGAATCGATTCAGAGACATCAGACGCGTCCGCCTGTCGCATGCAGAGGTCTGAACTCGGTCTGATACTCGAGCTAGGTTTGCCAAACTATTCGTTTTGTTAGAGTCATCTTGAGAGGTGCTGTCGATTTACGCACGTAACTCGGGCTGTAGGAGAGCTAGAGAGCTCGTACAGAAGACAATCCAGAAGCATCGGGGGCGTTCGGCTGTTGCATCCGAGAGGTCTGAAATTGCTTGGGCTGAAAAATTGTTTTGTTCTGTGTATTTTTTCGACATTATATGTTGTCAGGAAGCTCTACGAGTCCCCCGGCGGTAACAAAGGTTGACGGTTTACCGCCGGCGCCCAGTTGGTCGACCCGACCAGAAAGGACAAAGTAACTCGTAGAGCTTCCCTTAGCAAGTTATTGCTGGAAGCTTAAGAGAAATTCCGGGGCGCTGGAGAGCTAGTTGGCAAGGAAAATCTCGACGGACCTTTTGGTGACTTGAAATTCAACCATTCGTTAGAGCTCTAGTATTGTTTCCCGTGATATTCGATCTTATTCCCGCTCGCCATATTGATCTCAGCTCGATCGGGTACCTTTTACTGCCAAAAAGCGTCCAGGCGGGATCGGCCGTTTCGAGTCATCTTGATACGCGCTGTCGGTATATTGGACTTAACTCGAGCTTTAGGACAGCTACAGAGCTGGCAAGCACACCTCATCGATTCAGAATGATCAGGCGCGTTCGTCTGTTGCATCGAGAGGTCTGAACTCGGTCTGCTAGCCGAGCTAGGTCCGCAAATCTATTCGTATTATTCGAGTCATCTTGACAGACGCTCTGGGTTTTCTGTACTTAACTCGAGCTATATGACAGCTACAGAGCTGTTACTTACAGAAAACGATTCAGAGTCATCAGTCGCGTTTGTCTGTTGAATCCAGAGCTCTGAACTCGGTCTGCTGCCCGCTCTAGAATCGCGATACTGTTCGTATTGTTCGAGTCATCTTGAGAGGTGCTGTCGGTTTTCTATACTCAACTCGGGTTGTGGGGGGCTACGGTGCTGGTAGTCACAGGAATCGATTTGGTTACATCAGGCGCGTCCGCCTGTCGAATCGAGACTCGGAACTCGGTCTGCTGCCCGAACTAGGTCCGCGAAACTATTCGTATTGTTCGAGTCACCCTGAGATGCTGTCGGTTTTCTGCACTTAACTCGGGCTGCAGGGGGGCTGCAGGGCTGGTAATCACAGGGATCGATTCGGAGACATCAGACGCGTCTGGCTGTCGCATTCAGAGGCCTGAACTTGGTCTCATACTCGAGCTAGGTTTGCCAAACTATTCGTATTGTTCCAGTCATCTTCAGGGTTGCTGTCGATTTACGCACGTAACTCGGGCTGTAGGAGAGCTACAGAGCTCGTACAGACAATCCAGAAGCATCGGGGGCGTTCCGCTGTTGCATCGGCAGGTCTGAAATCGCTTGGGCTGAAAAACTAGTAGTTCTCTGCATTTTTTTCGACGTTATATATTGTCAGGAAGCTCTACGAGTCCCCCGGCGGTAAGAAAGGTTGACGGTTTACCGCCGCCGCCCAGTAACAACTTTCGGGTGGTTTTGCGAATATTTGAAAGATATTTGAGCATTTATTTTGAGAAAGCAGATTTTTACGCCGAGCATTGGAATATAAACTTTGTTCCCTGAGCAGCTCAGCTCTCTAGAGCCAGTTTTAGTATTAGTTGACTTCCGGGAACCGACTTCATCTTCACTCCGAAAATCTCAGTCTGACGTTTTTCTAGAAAAGCTGCAAGAAGCTCTCCGCTTCGATCCTTAGCTTTCTTACGGATGCAAGGAGCTCTACGAGGTTCCCGGCGGTGACCAGGTTGAGGGTTCACCGCCGGCGCCAGTACCTCGTAGAGCTCTTCGGCATCGATGAGCTAGAGGAATTCGGGCGCGGGGTGGAGCTAGTTGGCCGACCCGGCCCCGACGGACAATGTCCGAACTTTGGGTTGGTTGGACGAACTTTGTGAGAGATTTGAACATTCGTTTTAAGAACCGGTATTTTGCGCACCTGTGGTGGGTTGTGTCGCGTCTGAAAATGAATTCTGAGGTCCATAGCTGCATTATTACTATCAAAACACTTGGCGGAACCGTCGTTGGGTGACAACTAAAAAAACATACTTTTTCGAGTTTTCAGCTTGTGTATCAGAAAGGCTCCTCTCGCGTGTTCTAAGCAGCGCCGTGCGAGAAAAGATCTCTACCAGGCTCGCGGTGGTAACCTGGTTGACGGTTTACCGCCGGCTCCCAGTTCCGGGGCGCTGGGAGCTAGTTGGCAAGAAAAATCTCGACAGACATTTTGAGGAATTTTGGTCGGTTGAAAATTTTGTTCTCAAAATTTCAACATTCGTTAGAGCTCTAGTATATTTCCCGTGATATTCGATCTTATTCCCGCTCGCCATCTTGATCTCAGCTCGATCGGGTACCTTTTACTTCCAAAAAGCGTCCAGGCTAGATCGGCCGTTTCGAGTCATCTTGATGCGCGGTGACGGTTTTCTCAAGATAACTCGAGCTTCAGGACAGCTACAGAGCTGGTAAGCACAGCTAATCGATTCAGAATGATCAGGCGCGTTCGCCTGTTGAACCCAGAGGTCTGAACTCGGTCTGCTAGCCGAGCTAGGTCCGCAAACCTATTCGTATTATTCGAGTCATCTTGACAGACGCTCTCGGTTTTCTGTACTTAATTCGAGCTACAGGACAGCTACATAGCTGATACGTACAGAATCTGATTCAGAATCATCAGTGGCCGTTGTCTGTTGAATCCAGAGCTCTGAACTCGGTCTGCCGTCCGATCTAGAATCGCGAAACTATTCGTATTGTTCGAGTCATCTTGAGAGATGCTGTCCGTTCTCTGCACTTAACTCGGGCTGTAGGGGGGCTGCGTGGCTGGTAATCACTGGAATCGATTCGGAGACATCAGGCGCGTCCGCCTTTCGAATTCAGAGCTCCGAACTCTGTCTGCTGCCCGAACTAGGTCCGCGAAACTATTCGACTTGTTCGAGTCATCCTGAGAGGTGCTGTCGGTTTCCTGCACTTAACTCGGGCTGTAGGGGGGGCTGCAGGGCTGGTAATCACAGGAATCGATTCAGAGACATCAGACGCGTCCGCCTGTCGCATGCAGAGGTCTGAACTCGGTCTGATACTCGAGCTAGGTTTGCCAAACTATTCATATTGTTCGAGTCATCTTGAGAGGTGCTGTCGATTTACGCACGTAACTCGGGCTGTAGGAGAGCTACAAAGCTCGTACAGAAGACAATCCAGAAGCATCGGGGGCGTTCGGCTGTTGCATCCGAGAGATCTGAAATTGCTTGGGCTGAAAAACTATTTTTTCTTTGTAATTTTCTTCGACATTATATGTTGGCAGGAAGCTCTACGTCCCCCGGCGGTAACAAAGGTTGACGGTTTACCGCCGGCACCCAGTAATACCTCGTAGAGCTCTCATGGTAACAGAGCTAGAGGAATTCGGCGACAGGGTGGAGCTAGTTGACGAATTTTCGAAAAAGGACGCGATCATACCATCCGCGGCCTGGCTCAGTCGATTTTCCAGCTCTAACCATTCGTTTGGGCTGATAATTGCGCAGAGCGAAGCTTTACATCACAGAAAATGCCTCTCGAGTTCTTAGCTCATTCCGTCGACAAATGCTTCTGAGCGAAGCCAGGAACCTGACCGCAGATTTACATAGAAAAATTGGAAGTGACTCGTAGAGCTTCCCTAAGCTAGCAGCTGGAAGCTTAAGAGTAATTCGGACGCACTGGCGGGCTAGTTGGCTCGAAAAATCTCGACGGAACTTTTGGTGACTTTTGCTCAGTTGAAAACTATGTTCTCAAAATTTGAACATTCGTTAGAGCCTTAGTATTTTTTCCCGTGATCTATGATCTTAGTGCGACATCGCCATCTTGATGTCAGCTCGATCGGGTGAATATTACTATCGGAAAGTACTGTGGCGGGATCGGTTGGCGAGTGCTATGTTGGTAGGTGCTGTCGGTTTTCTCAACTTAACTCGAGCTATAGGCATGCTACAGAGATGGCAAGCACAGCTTTCGGATTCAGAATGATGATGCGCGTCTACATGTGGCGGGAGAATGTTCAGCGCTGGATATGTAAGACGTTATGATCGAAAAACCTCTTTGCATGAGTACTACACTTGATTGTGTGATTTGGTTTTCTCAACTTAACTCGAGCTGTAGGGCAGCTACAGAACTCTCAGGCACAGCAGACGACTCAGAATCATCATGCGCGTCTGCCCATTGCGCCAGAACTCTCGAAGTGAGCTAGAATTCGAGCATCGATTGAACAACTTATTCACTATGAGTCGGAATGTTGGTAGGTGCTCTCGGTTTTTTCAGCTCAACTCGAGCTGTAGGCAAGCTACAGAGCTCTCGGGCACAGCAGGCGGCTCAGAATGATCATGCGCGTCTGCTCATTGCGCGCGAGCTTCCAATATGAGTTAGAATTCGAGAAACCATTCAAAAAATATTCACTATGAGTCGGAATGTTGGTAGGTGCTGTCGGTTTTCTCAACTTAACTCGAGCTGTAGGGCAGCTACAGAGCTCTCAGGCACAGCAGGCGATTCAGAATGATCATGCGCGTCTGCTCATTGCGCGCATACGAGTCGTGTTGTTGGTTTTCTCAACATATATATATATATATATATATATATATATAGATATATATATGGCAAGGAAGCTCTACGAGTCTCCCGGCGGTAACCAAGGTTGACGGTATACCGCCGGCGCCCAGTCGAAGATTTGAAGAAAATCTACTACGAAGTTCTCTGCTTCGATTCTGGGCACTCTTACGCGTGGAAGGAGCTCTACGAGGTTCCCAGCGGTGACCAGGTTGACGGTTCACCGCCGGCGCCAGTTCCGGGGCGCTGGAGAGCTAGTTGGCAAGAAAAATCTCGACGGAACTTTTTGTGACTTTTGGTCGGTTGAAAATTTTGTTCTCGAAATTGAACCATGCGTTAGAGCTCTAGTATTTTTCCCCATGATATTCGATCTTATTCCCGCTCGCCATCTTGATCTCAGCTCGATCGGGTACCTTTTACTGCCAAAAAGCAGGCAGGCGGGATCGGCCGCTTCAAGTGATCTTGACACGCGATGACGGTTTTCTGAACATAACTCGAGCTTTTCGACAGCTACAGAGCTAGTAAGCACAGCTAATCGATTCAGAATGATGAGGCGCGTTCGCCTGTTGAATCTAGAGGTCTGAACTCGGTCTGCTAGCCGAGCTAGGTCCGCAAACCTATTCGTATTATTCGAGTCACCTTGACAGACGCTCTCGGTTTTATGTACTTAACTCGAGCTATAGGACAGCTACAGAGCTGATACTGACAGCAACCGATTCAGAATCATCAGTCGCATTTGTATGTTGAATCCAGAGCTCTGAACTCGGTTTGCTGCTCGATCTAGAATCGCGAAACTGTTCGTATTGTTCGAGTCATCTTGAGAAGTGCTCTCGGTTTTCTGCAGGCTGGGGAGGGGCTACAGTGCTGGTGGTCACAGGAATCGATTTGAAGACATCAGGCGCGTCGGCCTGTCGAATCCAGAGCTGGGAACTCGGTCTGCTGCCCGAACTAGGTCCGCGAAACTATTCGTATTGTTCGAGTCATCCTGAGAGGTGCTGTCGGTGTTCTGTTCTTAACTCGGGCTGTAGGGGGGCTGCAGGGCTGGTAATCACAGAAATCGATTCGGAGACATATCAGACGCGTCCGCCTGTCGCATTCAGAGGCCTGAACTTGGTCTGATACTCGAGCTGGGTTTCCAAACTATTCGTTTTGTTAGAGTCATCTTGAGAGGTGCTGTCGGTTTACGCACGTAACTCGGGCTGTAGGAGAGCTACAGAGCTCGCAAAGAAGACAATCCAGAAGCATCGGGGGCGTTCGGCTGCTGCATCGAGAGGTCTGAAATCGCTTGGGCTGAAAAACTATTCGTTCTCTGCTTTTTTCTCTCACATTATATATTGTCAGGGAGCTCTACGAGTCCCCCGGCGGTAAGGAAGGTTGACGGTTTACCGCCGGCGCCCAGTTGGTCGACCCGGCCAGAAAAGAAGATGTGATAACTTTGGGTGGCTTAACTCGTAGAGCTTCCCGTAGCAAGTTGTTGCTGGAAGCTTAAGAGTAATTCCGGGGCGCTGGAGAGCTAGTTGGCAAGAAAAATTTCGACGGACCTTTTGATGACTTTTGGTCGGTTGAAAATTCCCCATATCCTAAGATGGGGTTCTTGTTATTACTTGGACGCCTTCTACTCCTTCTCCTTCCTCCTCCTCCTCTTTTCTCCTCCCCTCCTGTCGGGCTTACTCATGCTCAGACTTTGTCATACGCAGACTTACTCATACTCAGACTTACTCATACTCAGACCTACTCATGCTCAGACTTACTCACACTCAGACATACTCATACACAGACTTACTCATACACAGACTTACTCACACCCAGCCGTACTCATACACAGACTCACTCATACCCAGACTTACTCATACACAGTATTAGTCATACTCAGACTTACTCATACCCAGACGTACACATACACAGACTTTCTCATACACAGACCTACTCATACCCAGACTTACTCATACACAGACTTACTCATACACAGACTTACTCATACGCAGCACCCCTAAGGGGAGCCGCCAGGGGTGGTTGCACGGGCTCGTTCGCGGCCATTTTGTGGGGATGTCTCAGGCGGTTTGCCAGTTTCTGTGCCCAACATCCTTCGCTTTCGGAGCAGATTTGGAGGATGTCTCGAGCGAGGCGCTCATTTCAGCACCCCTAAGGGGAGCCGCCAGGGGTGGTTGCACGGGCTCGTTCGCGGCCATTTTGTGGGGATGTCTCAGGCGGTTTGCCTGTTTCTGTGCCCAACATCCTTCGCTTTCGGAGCAGATTTGGAGGATGTCTCGAGCGAGGCGCTCATTTCAGCACCCCTAAGGGGAGCCGCCAGGGGTGGTTGCACGGGCTCGTTCGCGGCCATTTTGTGGGGATGTCTCAGGCGGTTTGCCTGTTTCTGTGCCCAACATCCTTCGCTTTCGGAGCAGATTTGGAGGATGTCTCGAGCGAGGCGCTCATTTCAGCACCCCTAAGGGGAGCCGCCAGGGGTGGTTGCACGGGCTCGTTCGCGGCCATTTTGTGGGGATGTCTCAGGCGGTTTGCCTGTTTCTGTGCCCAACATCCTTCGCTTTCGGAGCAGATTTGGAGGATGTCTCGAGCGAGGCGCTCATTTTCACCCCCCAGGTGGGCCAGATTTTGAGGATGTCTCGATCGGTTTGCTTGTTTTGGTGGCCAGGCTCGTGGGCGCAGATTCTTCTCAGGATGCCACAGGAGGCTCCAACAGGCTCCAGGAGGCCCCAGGAGACCACATGAGGTCCCAGGAGGCATCAGGAGGCCACAGAAAGACTCAAGAGGCCACAGGATGT
Source organism: Prorocentrum cordatum (assembly GCA_963575745.1). NCBI lineage: Eukaryota > Dinophyceae > Prorocentrales > Prorocentraceae > Prorocentrum > Prorocentrum cordatum. Next base: position 65,221 of record CAUYUJ010020675.1, read on the forward strand.
CCCAAGAGGCTCCAGGAGGCCCCAGGAAGCTCCAGAAGGCCTCAGGAAACCACAGGATACCCCAGGAGACAACAGGAAGCGCCAGGAGGCCTCGGAAGGCAACAGGAGGCCCCGAGAGGCCCCAGGAGCAGGAGGCCTCAGAAGGCAACAGGAGTGGCTCCAATCCCATGTGTTTTACGTATGCTCCTATCGATTGGGCCTCACCTGGAGCACGATTCTTTGATGTTCTACGTATGTTTCTATAGATGGTCCTTCTCCTGTGTACACAATCCTAAATGTTTTATTCATGTTCCTATGTATTGGGCCTCTCCCGGGGCACGAGTCCTTGGTGTTTTACGCGTGTTCCTATATATTGCCCTTCTCCTGTGGCTCTAATCCGCAATGTTTTATGCACGTCTGTTGCTATATATTGCGCCTCCCCTGGGGCACGAAACCTTCCTAGGAGGTCCCAGGAGGTCCCAAGAGGCTCCTGGGGACCCCAGGAAGCCCCAGTAGGTTTCAGGAGGCCCCAGGAGGCCCCAGGCTCATGCACAGAGACGCGCTCGTACTACTGAGGCTCATTCACACTCCAATTCACTCGCAGTTAGATTGATGTCCAGACCGTCACAACTGAAGCCCGTTAATATTCGAAAGCTCTTGCGCCTAGACATTCGCGGCGGACAGGTCCATGCGAGTAGATGCACGTATGGGGAGCTCCACGCAGTGAATATTTTTGTTCTCGGAATTCCTCAATTCGTTTGAGGTCTAGTATTTTTTCCCGTGAGATTCGATCTTATTCCCGCTCGCCATCTTGATCTCAGCTCGATCGGGTACCTTTCACTGCCAAAAAGCGTCCAGGCGGGATCGGCCGTTTCGAGTCATCTTGATACGCGCTGTCGGTATATTGGACTTAACTCGAGATATAGGACAGCTGCAGAGCTGGTAAGCACACATTATCGATTCAGAATGATGAGGCGCGTTCGTCTGTTCCATCCAGAGGTCTGAACTCGGTCTGCTGGCCGAGCTAGGTCCGCAAAACTATTCGTATTATTCGAGTCATCTTGACAGGCGCTCTCGGTTTTCTTGTGCTAACTCGAGCTATAGGACAGCTACAGAGCTGATACTCACAGAAACCGATTCAGAATCACCAGTCGCGTTTGTCTGTTGGATACAGAGCTCTGAACTCGGTCTGCTGCCCGATCTAGCATCGCGAAACTATTCGTATTGTTCGAGTCATCTTGAGAGGTGCTGTCGGTTTTCTGCACTTGACTCGGGCTGCAGGGGGGCTACAGTGCTGGTGGTCACAGGAATCGATTTGAAGACATCAGGCGCGTCTGCCCGTCGAATCCAGAGCTCGGGACTCGGTCTGCTGCCCGAACTAGGTCCGCGAAACTATTCGTATTGTTCGAGTCACCCTGAGAGGTGCTGTCGGTTTTCTGCACTTAACTCGGGCTGTAGGGGGGCCGCAGGGCTGGTAATCACAGGAATCGATTCGGAGACATCAGACGCGTTCGCCTGTCGCATTCAGAGGTCTGAACTTGGTCTGATACTCGAGCTGGGTTTGTCAAACTATTCGTTTTGTTCGAGTCATCTTGAGAGGTGCTGTTTACGCACGTAACTCGGCTGTAGCAGAGCTACAGAGCTCGTGCAGGAGACAATCCAGAAGCATCGGGGGCGTTCGGCTGTTGCATCGAGAGGTCTGAAATCGCTTGGGCTGAAAAACTATTCGTTCTCTGCAATTTTTTCGACATGATATATTCTCAGGAAGCTCTACGAGTCCCCCGGCGGTAAGAAAGGTTGACGGTTTACCGCCGGCGCCCAGTTTTCGAAGATTTGAAAGATGTTTGACAATTCATTGTGAGAATCCAGATTTTTCGCACCTGTAGACAACTGTGAGAGCCTCTGCGTCTTAATATGAGCTCTGTAGGTGCATTTTTACTACCAAAAAACTTGGCGCAACCAACTTTATGTCTACATGAAAAAAATGAATGTTCATTTTTTCGAGAAGTGCCTCCAGAAGCATTCTAATTCGACTCTGCGCACTCACGCGTGGAAGGAGCTCCACGAGGTTCCCGGCGGTGACCAGGTTGACGGTGCACCGCCGGTGCCAGTCTATTATTTCTTTCCCGAGCTGTTTTTTCTCTCGCTCCTCCTCCTGCTGCACGTCTTCCTCCATGAGACTGTGCCCTCGCGCGCGCAATGCGAGATTGCCGCGCCCGCATTGCACGAGGAAGCTCTACGAGTTCCCGCATTTCAAGGATCATGATGATGTGCGATATCGTATGGGAAAAGCTGTTCGTGCTTTCTGGAATGATCGAGCGTTCTACACCTCCAGGAGGATTGCTTGGAATAATAAATTTAGACGATATGAATCGAGAGTGAGATCTAAGTTTCTTTTCGGCTTGGATGGAGCCACGGTTGACAGTTCTACGATTGCATTTATACATAAGGAGGAGGGGAATATGTTGAGCAGGATGACGTGGAGAGCGAAGAGGGAGGAGGAGGGATGGGCTGTATTCATGTCGCGCATGCACAGAAGAGGGAGGCAAGCTTTTTGTGAAGCTGGCAGACCTCCACTCGCACAAGTCTTCTTGTATCGGCAGTGGAGATGGGCGAAGGATATTGCATTGTCTTATTTTGGCAGAGACGGAGGAGGCGTGGAGGAGGTTTCTGTGGTGGGTGGCTCACAATTGGTGCCGTCTCCTTTGTATGCTCCTGGTGCTTCTGCTGATGATACGACGCCCTCCGAGCCCATGAACCGACGGAAAAGAAAGACGATGTGCATGAATGAGGCCAAACGTCAGAGGACCCAACTTTCACAGAATACGGCGAGGCTCAGAGACAGGTTTGAGGACCCAACCCGCTATTACAATCAGCCTACGGTGGTGGACACGGGCACTGCTGTCAATGGCTACCTGCAGGCACGACTGTCCATGTTGCACGGAGGAGGGGAGTGGGGATCCAGGCGGGATGATCTGGTATTATCTCTAGGAAGCCAGGCTGGACGTGCTGGGACTCGTGCGAGGACTGGCCGAGTTCCTATCGGCATGCGCCCGTGGAGAACACCTTTTGAGCTCGTGGGAGGGAAGTACTGGTACCATGTTCTGGAATGGACGGAGGAGGCCTGGGTCAAGTTTGCTCGCGAAGTTTTTACGCTTCTCCAGGTTCCTGGTGTCTCTGATTTCCTGGTTCTTAAAGATCCTATTCCTTGGAAGCCTATGGAGGAGAGGGAGGAGGAGGAGGTACTTTCGGAGGAGCTCAGCAGGAAGAAGGAGGAGGTGTTGTCCAAACGGTATGCTAAGATATTGGAGGATTACACGGAGTGGGGGTTCCAGGTGGGAAGGCTTGCCGTTGAACTGAAGGGAGACTCTCAATGCGTTGTGCGGTGGATCCAAGGCTTGTATTTTACTGCTAATGTGCATTATGACAAGATTGTGGGCGGTATTCAGAATACTTTAGACATTCTAGCTAAGAGATGTGGTGTGCAGGCGGCCTCTCTTGGGAGACATATCTTCAAGTGGGTGTACAGGGAGGACAATACTGCTGCGGATGAGTTAACACACAGAGCTCGACAGGGCATTTGTAGAACACGTTTTAGGCATGATTTCCTATCCCATGTTAAAGCTAACGCTATTCTGATCGACGCTATTCGGGGAAGCTTCGATGGTGGAAGATCTCATCTGGGCGTAGGCTGTGGCTGGCAGATTGATTTCCATTTGTGCTCCTCTTCTGTTGCTGAATATCCTGTCACTCTCCCGAGTGGCGTGTGGGAGCCCAACGTGGCCTCATCCTCTTTCCTCCTTCCCCCCTCGAGCACTATCACTGCAGCTGAGTTAGAGTCTGCCCGACAACTCCTTTTGGGAGTGGAGGAATGCTTGCGTTTGGCAGGATACTAGGCCTCCTTGTGTGGCTATCGCCTGGGCGGTGACCCGACCCTGCTGTGGCGGCACGCAATACGCAAAAAACCAAGGTTGACGGTTTACCCCCGGCTCCCAGTGTCTGGCTGCTCTGGGTGTCGTCTGCGATACTTGACTTGTAGAGCTTCCCTAAGAGCGTTAGCGGCGACGCTAGAAGAGTAATTCCGGCGCGCTGGGGGCTAGTTGGCAAAAAAATCTCGACGGAAGTTTGAGGAATTTTGGATTTGTTAAAATTCGATTTCTCGAGAGTCAACAGATCGTTAGAGCTTTATTTTTTCTTCATATTCGATCTTATTCCCGCTCGCCGTCTCAATCTCCGGTTGATCGGGTACCTATTACTGCCAAAAAACACCCCGGCGGGATCGGCTGTTTTGTTTCATCGTGACAGGTGCCGTTGGTTTTCTGTACTTAACTCGGGCTTCAGGAGCGGTACAGAGCTGATATGCACATCTAGTCGATCCATAATGATCAGGCGCGTTCGTCTCAAGCATCTAGAGGTCTGAACTGGGTCTGCTACTCGAGCTAGGTCCGCGAAGCTATTCGTGCTGTAATAATTCTCTGGAAGATAATGACAAGTTTCTTGACTTTAATCGAGCTGCAGATGAGCTACAGAGCTCTCTGGCACATCTATCGGAAGGGAATGATCAGGCGCGATATTTCGCAGTATCTAGAAACCTGATGCCGGTCTGCAATCAGCGCTTTGGCTGAAACCCCATTTGTATTCTGCTTTTTTCTTTGGAGGTGAGGATGCTTTTCTTGACTTAGCTGGAGCTGCAGACGCCACAGAGCTGTTCAGCACAGAAATCGGGAGGGAATCATCAGGCGCGTTAGTTGAACGTATCCAAACGCCTGATCTCGGTCTGCTATCAGCGCTCGGGCTGAAAGACTATTCGTGCTCTGCAATTTTGTCGAGATGGTGATGCTTTACTTGACTCAACTCGGGCTACAGAGCTGTTCGGCACGGCAATGGGAAGGAAATCATCAGGCGCGATAGTCGGCAGTGTCAAGACGCTTGATCTCGGTCTGCTATCAGCGCTGGGGCTGAAAAACTATTCGTACTCTGTGTTTTTTTTGAGATGGTGATGAAGTGTCCAGACGTTTTCCAAGAGGTGCTTTCCTTCGCTCCTCCTTCTTCTTCAAGTCCTTCTCCATGAGACCGCGCCTTCGCGCGCGGCATGCGAGATTGCTGCGCCCGCATTGCGCGAGGAAGCTCTACGAGTTCCCGGCTCAAGCAACGTCGGCTCAAGAGCAACGTCGCTCCAGAAGAGGAGGAGGTCACGATGCGCCACCTTCCCTTTTGCAGTCACTTCTACCTCCCCTTTTCACCTCCTACACCACAGGTATATTTCTCTCGTCTGCGTCCGACTCCTGCTCTCGTGTGAGTCCGACTCCTGCTCTCGTGTGATTGCGAATGGTCGAGGGAGGCATCACGTCGTACCCCTTTAATCAGGTTTTGACACGTCACTGTACCAGACAGAGGCCAGGCGAGAAGACTGATCCCATCGACGCTTCTATCGATCCCACTGAATCTATTGATCTTGACAACTACCTCAAAGACAGGGAGGCTGAGGACCCAGCGGTCCAGGCTGCATCCCGCAAAAGGTCCCTTCAGGACGATCAAGATTGGTGTCAACGCTGGGGAGTACATCTCAGTCAGCTCCACAGACCGGCATCAGATATGAGGACGGCTGTGTCGGATGTAGTCATGGGCGACGACCGCAGGGTCAAGCGACGGGCACAGGCGACGGCATTGGGGGCAAAACGAGAGGCATGTGAGAAATCTATGGCCTCGTTCAGCGAGGCGTGCAAAGCGGATGATGTACCCCACTATTTCGGCAAGCTCGGAGATGCCCTGAGCGCCCTGGCCTCCCCCCAGTCCGAGAATATGATTGAGCTCAAGCAGGAAATCACAGAGGTCAAGGATGATATTGGTTCGCTCAGGGCTCACAACGACAAGCAGGATACTAAACTCGACCGCCTTGAGAAGGAGATCGCCTTCATCAAAGCAGGTAAGTCGGCCTCCACGGCGGCCCCGAGTGCGGGAGGCACGTCATTGGTTGGAGGAGCTGGAGTACAGCGCCAGTGGAATCCATCATATATCGAGCTCCGCGGCTGGGTCACGGATACGTCCAGTGCGATGTCACGCTCAGAGACACAGATCACGGACCTCGATTGCCAGCATCTTATTCGAAACCCACTTGACCTCCTCGGGGAGGAAGATAGAGCCAACGTGGATGATGTTGGCACCCTTCGTATCAATGGTAAACAGCCCATGTTTTCTTTCTGCCGTATCAAGTTTTGTGCTGGTACCGACGGGGATGTATTATGGAACTGTAAACACTTGTGGGATGCGATTATTTTGGATCCTAGTGAAAGCACAGATGCTCAAAAGAAGCTCGCAGGAGATCGCACCATGCAGAACGTCCTCACAGAAATGGATCGTCGTCCAAAGAAAATCATCATCAAGATCGAGGCTCCAGAATGGAAGAAGGGTCATATTGCCGCCGTGGGACGTTTCCATGGTATCTGGAGGCAAACGATTCTCAAATAATATTCGAACACAAAGTTTGGCATCAGCAGTCAGACTGGATCGGGCAAAGGCATCAGCACTATCTGGACCAAGCTGCCCGGCCTCCAGACCCACCGACCTATCGAGCTTGCAGTTTGGAAGGCATCAGAAGCACGCTGGACCATCCACAAGGATGTCTGGGACACGGTCTTGCCTCGTTACGGTATCCAGACCACAGTCGCTGCTTTCCAATCCAGCTTGGAGTGAGGGCGCCGCGAGAGCGTGGACAGAGGCAACAAGCCTTTCGCGGCAGGTTCCGTGAATGTTGCCAGGGTTGGTCGCCGTGATGCTAGAGGATTTGCCCTATGCAGACAGCTCCTTCATGAGGGAGTTGCGGTGATTGGCCTCCAGGAGTGCCAGCATTTAATTTTCTCCGATGGGATCAGACGGCTTGGTTGGCTGGGCTATCGATTCAGCCATCTCCGAGCAGGGGTTCTGGTATGGGCATCGTACCAATGCAACAGAATTCATAATTGGGTTAACTTAGATAGGATCGCAGGTGTGCTTTTCGGTAACGGTGTTTGCTTCTGCAGTGCTTATTTCAAAGACAGCTCGTATGATGACTCTCCGACGGATATGGAGACAATGTGCCGACAGCTGCGGCAGATACGCCGTGAGGCGGTGCAGAGGCTCCCAGGCGCTTGCTTGCTTCTTGTGTGAGACGCCAACGTGGAGCTCACGCCTGACCTTGTGTCGACACGGGGGGAGCAGATCACGGGGGAGGGACTTATGATGACACGGCAAAGAGGATATGGGAATGATTCGGAGAGCAGACGGTGGAGGGAGGATATGATGAGGGAGCACTTTGAACACTTCATGGGGGAGGAGGGACTTTGCGCCATCAACACTTTTGCAGAAAGGGCTCCGACCTACTGGAAGTGGGGAGCCGCCAGCCCTAGCAAAGTGCTAGATTACGTTTGCATTCCGACGGCCTGGGGGAGAGGAGACACCATAGTGAAATGGCTGCGTGGCGGAGTCCACAGCCACTACTCTGATCATGCCTTCCTCAAGTTCGAGATTCGACCCCAGGTTCGCGCTCCTCGATGTCGACCTCGCTCCCAACCCCGCCCTACCTCTACGGCTCGTCGACCCTTCTCTGACCAGCTCCAACAATCCCAGTTCGCCTCTCTCGCGGATATCGGCATTCCCAACACATCCCCCGCAAACATTGGGTCGTACTTGTCTGGTCTCGCCGATCCCTATCTTGTGCCGCCAGCAGTCAGCTCCGCGCCTGTCAAGCCGGCGGTGTTGGCCGATCTCCAGGCCATGCACCGCAGACTCAAGTCACGCACCGACATGGACCCCCAAGATACGAGAGCCCAAATGAAAGCCATTACACAACACATCAGACCCCACAAACGACAATACGACAGGGCCCGACTTACTTGGGAGTTTCAGGGAGGAAGAAAAACACAGCGGGTTCAGACTACATCGTTGGAGGTGGATGGGGAGGTTATGGAAGATCGGTGGAAGTGGGAGGATGCGCTTCAGATACACGGGGCGACGACCATGTCGTGTGCACAGTCTCGCGCAGAGCAACTTTCTTTGCTACGACGCTTGCGGGAGCAGGCCAATGTGTCAGGTCGGCCAGCGCCGAAGCTCTCTTTTGCCGTTTTGCTCAGAGCGAGAGCCCGCCTTCGCACGGGGAGGTCGTGCGGCCCGACGGATGTGCAGCCGAGTTGCTGAAATCGCTCACGTGGAGATCTATCCGCCATATCTACACCACATTTCTCTCTATCTATCGTGCATGCTCTCCGACTCCAGATACATGGCGACAGGTTCTCATTACATTGATGCCCAAAGTACCCACGTTACGATCATTGAGTGAGACATGCTCGATTGTCGTTGCCAATAGTCTTGCCAAATGGTACCTCACATCCCTCACTATTACACTGGAGGCGGAGGTGTCTGGGGACCTGCAACGACTGTGACTCTACGGTTTCAGCCCTGGTAGGAGCCCTTGGGAGATCGTGGGGCCACTCAATATGTCAACATGGGAGCGTCTGGGGCAAAACCAACAACGACCAATCTGCTTATGTTGCGCAGGCCGACATTAAAAGGCTTTCGACAACATTGCGATCCGAGGTGTGGCGCGTGCTCTGGAGGCCCTCAAAGTCCACCCTAGGCTCACACATGCCATCCTGGAGCCTCTTGTTGGGACGTCGGGTATATTATGTTTCGAGGGCTTGGAGGCTACTGCATCTTGGGACCGCTCCATACGTACGGGGGGCACAGAGGGTCCCTTGCTCTTTAATCTTGTGGTGCTTGCGATGTGTGCTGACCTATTCAAGTCTTGGGAGGACCTCCAGCTAGGGTACCCCGTGACGGACATCTTGGATGTATCTATGGACGTGTGCAGGTACTCACATGCCTTGTGGGCGGATACCATGTATCTAGTTGCGACCTCGGCTCAGGATTTACAATACCTCTTGACATCACTCACCACTTGCTTCAACGACTGGGGTTTATCATGGAAACCATATTCTCTCGAGTATATGATTGCAGGAGACTCCCCACCGTGCTCCTTTGAGGTGGATATTGCAGGGGCACTCTTCCCGCTCAAGAGAGTGACGAAGATGCAGGTACTTGGCACAGTGGTGGAATCAGAGTTTGGAAATACACATGGAGATATTCGTCATCGGATCACGATGGCCAGGAGGGCGTTTTTCGCACATGCACCGAATTTTCGTTTTAAATATGTGGGCCCACGGGCTAAGTTCTATAGATACCAGCAGAGAGTTCAGAGCGTCATGTCTTACGGCCTCGACTGCTGTACACTGGATGCAGAGGGGCTACGATTGTTGCACAGCTGCGAGGGGAGTCTACTCATGTCTATGTTCGGGCGCAGGAAGCCAGCCACTGAGAGCTGGGACATATGGGGACCACGACGATTGGACCACGTCCGACGGCAATTATGTGATGAGGGTTTCCAATCTATCACACAGTTTGTATGTGCACGCAGTTTCAATGTTGCACGAAGTGTGGCTCAGTATGTGCAGGGTCAGCTTGCTATTCATTCTCGCTGCACTGCCGGGGAGACGGATACGGAGGATGGGAGGGATGTGAGACGGAGGATCGACAGAGGGGACGGACGGTGCTCACGTACCTTTTTGGACAGTCGAGGCACTTTGCTCCTCGACAATCCTGAGTGGACGTCTCGGAGAGACGAACTGACATCTTCTTTGCATGCATCGGGACAGCTCTCACTGGCACGCTCGGGCACCAGGAGACGTTTTGGCCCCGCGAGTATAGGTCAACGGGCCTGGCAATGCCCGTATAGGGAAGTCTTGGGGCCCTGCTGGTGGGACGGCTTTGACGACTCGTACACAGGCTTTGTGAAGTTGTGGCGGACGATGTGGGGACACTTCAACAAGCACAAAATCTTTGAATATTGGTATGTTGCCACCACAGGTCCCAATTGGAGCTCCACCCAGTTCGAGGCCAAGCAGTCCACCGAGGGAACGACTCCGAGAAACAGTCCAAGCGGTTGGCCACAGTATGTCAGCGTGCTACGGTTTGGGACGTCTTGAGTGAGGGGATAGGCGTGGACCTCCAAGGGGACTCACTACTGGTCTCATCGTGGCTCCAAGGGAAGTGGAGGTGCCATGATCAGGGTTATGCCGACAGAGTTGCGGAGTGTGTGGAGACCATATACGAGCTGAGCTGCCGTGCGAACATCCGTCCGGACATATATCGACATGAGTACAGGGAAGATAACACCAGGGCCGACGAGCTCACCCACCTGGCCCGAGAGGGCCGCACTTTCTACTCCAATCAGGTTGCATGCAGTCCGATTGAGTCACACTATCTCATACACGTCGCCTATCGTGGGGCATGCGATGGGGGAGTGGACGGCTACGCTTGCGGATGTGGTTTTTGGCTGCAGAAAGGCTTCTTGGATTGCAGTCAGTGGGGTCCGACCTACCACACCACTCCTTCTCCATTCGGCTCTCGTCAGATAGCCCGCAGGAGGACCCCAGGGAGTGAGCCACGTGATGCCCTCGTTTGGAGGGACATCGCCTCCAGTGCCTTTCTTTTACCACCGCACTCCACGATCACAGATTGTGAACTGGCTGCCGCCGAGGCGCTCGCACGCGCCCTCCGCTTAGACCTGCAAGGCTCGCTAGGCGCCCAGTCGGGCGGCGCTGCGGACAGCGCCCTGGGGCCCTCGCAAACCCAAAAAAACACCAAGGTTGGCGGTTTACCGCCGGCTCCCAGTTGGAATCCTCCTCTCACCTTCCCTTGTTACTTGATTGAATTCTCTCACCTCCTCATCCTGGTCATCAGCATGTGGCAAATGCAAGCAAACAATAGCGGCTGGCCTGAACCATACAATGACGAACCGTGGTCCGCGCTCTATGTCACGTAGCAAAGCCTTCCAGGGGCCTTTCCACAGAAGGGCTGCTTTCCGACAAGTGGAACGTTCAGCATGCCATCCGTCCTCCAATCGGATCTTTCGATTGTCAGTGAAGAACTGGGCCTCCTGAGCCCCAAGCATGAAGATGCCTCTGTCGTTGGCAGCATCAAGGATAGCTTTGGAGAGCTGTGCTCTTCTCTATGTTCCATGCGCCAACCCTGGCAATCCACTCACGTCATTCATCCCTCAGATCTGTCTGAAGCTGGGCCGTGTTGATGGCTGGGTCCAAGTAACTCGTAGAGCTTCCCTTAGAGCGTTAGCGTCGAAGCTAGAAGAGTAATTCCGGCGCGCTGGAGAGCTAGTTGGCAAGACAAATCTCGGAACTTTTGCTGATTTTTGCTTGGTGGAAAATTATTTTCTCGAAATTCAGCAATTCGTTTGAGCTCCAGTATTTTTCCCTTGGTATTCGATCTTATTCCCGCTCGCCGTCTCAATCTCAGCTCGATCGGGTACCTACTACTGCCAAAAAGCGTCCGGGCTGTTTCGAGTCATCTTCACAGACGCTGTCGGTTTTCTGTACTTAACTCGAGCTGTAGGAGAACTACAGAGCTGGTACGCACAGGTAGTCGGTTCAGAATCATCAGGCGCGGTCATCTGAAGCATCTAGAGGTGTGAACTCGGTCTGCTACTCGAGCTAGGTCCGCGAAACTATTCGTACTCTGTTTTTTTTCGGAGATGGTGATGAGTTTCTTGACTTAACTCGAGCCTCAGATGAGCTAGAGCACAGAGACCGGAATGTAATGATCAGGCGCGCTAGTCTAATGTATCTAGACGCCCGAATTCGGTTTGCTATGAGCACTGTAACCGAAAACCGATTGGTACCCTCTAAGTTTCATGGAGATGATGATGATTTTCTTGACTTAATTCGAGCTGCAGATGAGCTGCATAGCTGTTCGGCTCAGCATCGGGAGGGAATCATCCGACGCGATAGTTCTAAGTATCCAGACGCCTGAACTACGTCTGCTATCAGCGCTGGGGCTGAAGTACTATCCCTACTTTTTTCGATGTGGTGATGATTTCTTGACTTAACTCGAGCTGCAGATGAGCTGCAGAGCTGTACGGCACAGCAACGAGAAGGAAAACATCAGGCGCGCTACTAGACACCTGGACTCGGTCTGCTATCAGCGCAGACGCCGAAACACCATTCATTCTCTGCTAATTTTTTGGAGATGGAATTGGTTTTCTTGATTTACCTAGCTGCAGATAAGCTCCAGAGCTCTTAGGCACAGCAATCGGAAGTAATAGATCAGGCGCGCTATTTGAACGTATCTAGACGCCTGAAAGCAGTCTGGTATGAGTGCTCGGGCTGAACAACTATTTGTATCTGCTAATTTCTTGGAGATGGTATTGGTTTTCTTGATTCAACTCGCGCTGCAGATGAGCTACAGAGCTGTTCAGCACAACAGTCGGAAGGGAATCATCAGGAGCGCTAGTTAAAAGTATCTGGACGCCTGAAATCAGTCTGCTATCAGCGCTCGGGCTGAAAAACTATTCGTAGGTCCCAGCTCCGCTCGAACAATGATCCCCAGGGTCGCATTGACATGACGTCTGAGTATGTCTTGAAATTCGCCACCGCAGTTCACATGTGGTTGTTGGTGTGGTGCCGCCTCAACTATGGCTTTGATACTTCCATGGGCATCTGCTGTCTGTTTGGCCACATCTGTCATGATTTGCTGGTCCCGCTGTGCACTGCCGCGAGGAGTCTCTCACGCATATCCCACAATACTCTAGAGTCGGTTGCCATGGTGAAAAAGATTCTAATACGGCTGGATCCGAATGTTCGTCCATCGTTTTCTTCTTGAGTGCGTGGGGTGTGAATCCTACCTTCTGCAGAAGAACTGGCAACAATCGGGGAAAGGACGATCTCATTGAGAATAGAATTTACCTGCGACTGCGTCAACATCTGGCGGCCTCGTTGCTCGTAGTTTTTCCAATCCGTCACCCAGCCCTTGATTTCACTGAAAGACGGGTTCCAGGTCGCACGCGTGAAGGCCCCAGACATCCGACAAGACACACCATTGCCCGAGCCCAACTCTGATCTCGTTTGAAGTGTGTCGAATTCGGTTCTCAGTGCTGTCAGAGAGGCTGCATTATCCGTGATCTCACGCCGCATTGAGGCAATTAACGCAGTGTGCGTCGCCAGCGTCGCTTCCATGGGGGCCAGGGGCGCCGTGAGGGTCTCCTTGAGTTGTACCCTTTGGGCGTCAATCATCGCACTCTGAGCGCCAGCCCACCAAGCAGGGGGCTTGTCGTCCGTTCTGTCTCCACTACGGCTCCTCTGATCACCGCCTCGTCGCCTGCCATCGATAAGACCCGATGAAGGTGGTTGGGCACGCTGGAGGCCGAATGGGCCCGCAGCAGTACTCCCCTCCATTCTGGGATCCTGGGAAATCAAGAGAAGAGGGCGCACTGTCACCGTCGATACTGTGGAACTCACCTGCGGCTGATTCTGATATGGCTGTGGGCGGTGGCCACCGCCACCACGCCCACGGCCATGTCATTCAAATGCTCGGCACTCACGTGAGGGGAGCAATCCCAATTCATGGGCGACCTACCCGGTCACTGGCGGGCGACCATCCCAAGAACTGGCGGGCACCGGACCCAAATTCGGAAGGGGCGACCATCCCAAGAAATGGCGGGCCGCCATCCCAGGAACTGGCGGGAGACCGGACTCAAGAACCGGCGGCGCGGCCAGTCGTCCAAACTGGTGGTGCGGGCAGTTGCCACTACTGCGGCTTCACTACTGTGACTACTATAGGGCTGAATGCCAAGAGAGACCATGTGGCGCGAGAGTCCTTAAAGACGCCAGGGCCAGAGCGGGAAGTAAGTCGTTCCGGAGGCAAGCGTTTGCTGGGAATAGTATAGAATTCGGTGCCTTCTTTATTTTCGGGCCGATGATCTAATTTTCTGGTGATGTCTAGATTGTTGAGGGGTCAGTCGCTTCCGCGGCTGGGAGGGGGAAACCTTTTCAATTTTTTTGAATGGTTTTCGCAGCCGTGGCTGCCGTTGCGGCTGGGAGTGGGGAACTATCGTGTTTTTTTTTACGCGGTGGTCTCTTCTCCCAGCTGCGGCCGCAGCCGCGGTGGCTGCGGCTGCGGTCGCGGCTGAGAGGGGGGAGCTATCGCGATTTTTGCGCGGTAGTTTTCCTTTCCCCGCTCCGGCTGCGGCACTGGCTGTGGGCGCGGCTGGCAGGGGGAAACTAAGGCGATTGCGGTGGTTTTTCCTTTCCCAGCCGCGGCCGCGGCTGTGGCAGTGGCTGCTGCCGTGGCTGGGGGGAGGGGAACTATCATGATTTTTTCGCGGAGGTTTTCCTTTTCCAGCCGCGGCCGCGGCTGCGGTCGGGGCTGCGGTCGGGGCCGCGGTCGGGGCGTTTTCTTTTCCCGGCCGCGGCTGCGGCCGCGGCTGCGGCTGCTTCTGGGACGCGGTAACAGTTGCCGAATTTCTCGTGGTGGTTTTCCTCTTCCAGCCGCGGCCGCGGCCGCGGCCGCGGCTGCGTCTGCGGCTGCGGCTGCGGCTGCGGCTGCAACCGCGGGTGGGAGGAGGGAATTGTCGAGTTTTTCGCGGTGGTTTTCATTTCCCGGCCGCGGTCGCGGCTGCGGTTGGGGCTGCGGCTGCGGCCTGCTGGGAGGGGGAAACCACCGCGATTTTTTCGCGGTGGTTCTATCTTCTTGCCGCGGCCGCGGTCGGGGCTACGGCCGGGGCCGCGGCTGGGGGGGGGAAACTATCGCGAATTCTTCGCGGTGGTTTTCCTGTTCCGGCCGCGGCCGCGGCTGCGGTCGGGGCTGCGGCTGCGGTCGCGGCTGAGAGGAGGGGGGGAACTATCGTGATTTTTTCGCGGTGGTTGTCTTCGCCTGTCCGCGGGGGAAGTAAGGCGAAACTTAGCGGTATTTGTTCTTTTCCTCTCCCTCTCTTCCTCTCTCCTTATTTTTTTTGTGTGTGTGTGTGCTCTTTCTCTTTTTCTCTTTCTCTTTCTTTTTCCCTTTCTCTTTCTCTTTGTCTTTTTCTTTCTCTTTCTCTTTGTCTTTCTCTCTCTCTCTCTCTCTCTCTCCCTCTCTCTCTCTCTCTCTCTCTCTCTCTCTCTCTCTCTCTAGTCTCGGCTCGAGAGTGCCCTGCACTCAGACCGCAGCCGCGACGCGAAGCGCCCCGCCTCGGAGTCAGACTCCCAGGCCTCGCGAGACCGGAGGGGTCCCAGCAGGACCCTACTGATTCGCGTCACCTCTCCGCACCAGAGTGCCCGCAGCAATGGCCCCCAAGAAGCCGGAGCGCCGTCGCTCTTCAAAGCAGCCTCCGAGCTCCCGTCCCACGCGCCCTGCTGCTGAAGGGTCCCTCCTTCAACGCAAGCAGGACTGCATCGCAGCGTTCAGGCAAGCGGGGTCTGACCGCCCCACGGCCGCCTACAACGGGCTAGCCGAACTGAACGCGGACGAGCTCCAGGCAATGTACGACATGCACAAGTCCAACACGAAGAAGCTTGGCAGCGCCCTTATCCGCATGTGCGCCGCCAACCAGATTAGCTACACGCTCGATCACCACCAGCGCAGCAAGCCTAAGCGCACTGGCGGTGACACATCGCATCCACCAGCGGGCTCCGCACGTCTTCAGGCTGCGGACACCCAATTCATCGCCTTGGACCCTGCCTTTTGGAAGGTCCCTGTCCTTGCCGAACCCACCTCGCCTGACGACGGCAAGACGTACAAGCCCAGCATCAGCCTCCACGACTACGAGAGTGGTGAACGGCTGCTGCAGCACCACCTCGAGCAGGGCAAGCGAGCCACGGGTCAGCTCGCGATTGCTGTCATGGGCCCGAAAAACGACAACTACGTCGGTACCGAGCTCGCCGTCCCCGTCCTGAAGCGCCACCCCAAGGCGCCCAAAGTGGTCCACACGCACGTCCCCGTGATCGTGTACCAGCTGGGCACCAAGGAGGTCGCCTGCACGGAAAAGGTAGCCGTCGCCACCATCGACCCTGCCGACCACGTCTGCTGGATTCGGGCGACCATACACGAGACCGAGGCCATTGCCGCAGTCCCCTCCATGCACCAGGCCTTCGAGGACCAGTTCTCGGGAGGTGCCCCCGTGAACGGTGGTCCACGCGCCAAGGGCCCTTTTCGAGGCGACTCCGCTCCACAGGACAAGGCGCGCCAAAAGCACAAGGAGTCCAAGAAAGACGCTCGCCGCCAGGAGCTCGATAGCCAGCTCCAGGACACCTTCAAGGCCCTCTTCCACGGCAACTTTAAAGCCGTCACCATCCTCGAACCCTGCAAAAGCCTAGGCAGGTTTGGATCGGGCGTCGGAAAGAGGTCCCTGGCTGCCACCTTCGGCGTCAGTCTCCAAGCGGTCGACAAGGTCCTGGCGGGATCAGGGCAACTCGGTGCCACCTACGACCTCAGCAACGTAGGTGCAGACGAGCCCACCGCCGACAAGTATCAGACCGTTTGGTTCCCTGAGGACCAGCCCATCACGATGGCAGACGCGTTCCAGAAGTCGGTGGAGTTCAAGGCCCTGGGAGTCGTCAGGCACGGCAAGTCAGGCCTGCTGGGGATCCGTGTTCCGCGGGGGTCCGACGTCGCCAAGGCCGCTGCTGTCAGCATCCGCGGCTGCGAGGCTACCCTCGCCAAGACGCGCTACCGCATCACTGGCATTGCGGCACGCTACGCCACGCTGACCCAGCTCGCCAAGACTCTCACGGGCCCGTCCGTTAAATGGGACTGTGAGGTCTACCACACCGCCTGGGACCCAGCCACTGCGGCCCAGTTTGCCCTAGTGCGCGCTCATCGGCCCCCACTCACCTATACGGTGCAGGTCGCGGGGCGCCCCATCCCGTGGAGCATCACCGAGGCCCCGCTGGCTGAGGTGGCGCCGAAGCGGGCCAACGTTACCATCGTCACGCCTACCACCATCACAGAGCCTGTGACGCCGCCAGCTGGTGGTGGCGGCTTTAGCCCCGCCGCCGGCACACTCCTCACCAAAGCGGCCCAGAGCCCCTACCTCCACGACCTCATGACTGCCACGCCCAAAGGCAAGGGCGTCGCACCGCTCCTGACCCCCAAGGAGGAGCCTTCAGCCAAGCGCCACCGCTCCTCCAGCGGGAAACGTGACGCCACGCCGCACGCAAGGCCACCCTGCGCCCCAGGCCGCAGCTCCTCTGCGCCCCCGCACGGCACGGACGGAGCCGCTGAACCGACGGCCGCCCCAGGACCAGGTGGCCACGACCCCTGGCTTGGCACGGCGGCGGCAGAAGGTGGGGGCCACACCGAAGGCGACGCTGCCACAGCCGCCGAAGTACCAGGTGACGTCGTCGACGTCGAGATCCTCTCATCAGGTGATGAATACAGCGTGGCCTCCCACGATCTCAACACCTTCGGCGAGCGCTTCGCATCGGCCTCTAAACCGCCCGATGCTGCCACGACCCGCATCCAGCACATGGAACAGCAGCACGAGATGCTAGCCAACACGGTGGATAACATGCAGGTGCAGCTTGCGGGCGAGGCATCGCTCCCCTCTTCGCGTCGTATCTCTTTCTTGTTACCTCATGTCTGTTTTGGCAGCAGCACGCGCAAGCTATCTGGTGTAGGGACACCCGTAGTCTTGCAGGGGGCGTGATTGTAGCAATGTACATGAGCATTCAGGGGTATTTGAGGACGTGTGCTGCCACGCAGCTTTCGGCTCATCGCTCGCGCCGCCCGCCAGGCCTCGCCATCATGTGGCGCCTTGCCTGCGGCCTGGCCCTCCCCTCGCTGGCTGGAGCACACCCGTCTTCAGGCGGTGCGCCCCAGCACGGAGGAGAGGCTTTCCTGCGACATGCGGAGCGTGGGACGCTCTTCTACTTTTACGATGACAGCATCTACAAATACGATCACAGCGCCATTTTGGACCCGATCGTGAACAGCACCGCCGCCGCTGGTCCGTGCGGCACCGGGCCGCTGGGCGCCCCCGCGAGCGCCTGGCCTGAGCAGCACCAGGGGCCCCGCCCCACGCGCTGCCCCCCTGGGACTTCGACGGCTACTACGACGTCTACGACGAGTACCAGCATGTCTCCTACGAGCACGCCCTCGTCAACTACGACACATGCATCGCAGTCGACCACCGATGTTGCCGCAGCTGAGATGACTCCTGCGTCCTCCGGCCACGCCTCGCACCGCATGCAAGTTCAGCTACGAGGGCTACCATCACTCAACATGACGCTTGCGGTCGACTGTCGTACAGCATATCCTCGATGGTACCCTGTTCTCAGCTTGTCCTCGACCGTCGTGCAGCATATCCTCGACAGGGCCGCTGGCAAGGCCCAGGCACGCAGTGGCGGCTTCAGCCCCGCTGTCGTGCCCCGCTTCAGCCCCACGAGTCCCACTGCCCCTCTGTGCGCCAGGGGTGAACCCGAGGAGGACCCCGCTTTCTGGCACCTGATGAACATCCGAGCACGGCTCATACCGTGCGCCGCGGCGTGGGCACCAGGTGAGGACCATCAGGACGTGTACTGGGCATGGCTCGAGGACTGCGTCCCGCACGTCCTGGCGACGCTCCATCTGCCACAGTACGACCACTTTTTCCAGGAGGACTCCGCGGAGAAAAACGACGCCCTGCGCCACCGCACCGCGTTCGACATGTGCGAGGATATCTGGCACAGAGCGGGCCCCGACAGACAGCGCACCAACCGCAACCTCACTCGTATCCAGGGCAGCCACGAGTACCCCACCCGCTACTTTGGCCTCCTTCTGGAATACCAGGGCGCTCGTGCCCAGCTCGTCGGCCCTGAGGCTTTCGCGGCACCACTGCCGCCATACCTCTCACGGGCCCACGCCTTGCTGCCAAGAGGCCTCCCTCCGCCCGACCAAGACGCCCTGGCGTATCTCGCGGATGCGATCCTGCACCACCCGCCAGACCTGCAGCCGCTTGTCGAGGCGGAGCTCGCCGCGGCACCGATGGAACCGCTAAACCTACCACCGCCAGCTGGCCCCCTCGCCCAGAACGCCACGTGTGACCAGCCCGCGGCCGACGCCGAACCGCTTCTGCTCCAGCACACCGCTGCCAGCGATATCAGCAACATATCCCTGGACTCGTTCCACGTGTCGGACGATAGCCAGAACGACTCCATCCACGACACGGAAACCCAGGACCTCGACGGCACGACACCGCCAGGTGACACGGCCCAGCGCGACCGTGACAGCGAACCCTACACAGGGCGCCCCCTGTCGCACAGCAGTGCGCCCATCAACTCGGCCCAGGCCGACCCCAGCGCACAGCTCAGCGACGCCGAAGGCGCCACCGCCGCCGACGAGACAAGCCATTCCACTGCACTGCCAGCTCTCACCAGCCCGCGCAGTGGCGGCTTCAGCCCCGCTGCAGCATTGGCTGGATCTGGGCGTCTTCAGACCTCAGGTGGCAGGACCCCGCCCCGCACCCTTGTCTGCCGAGCTAACGCGACTGACTCCAACTCCAGCGCCGTCGACCACTGGCAGGCTGGCATCGACAATGATCCCATCGAGGACGCGAGCCCCGACGCCAGCGGCTCCTACGAGGCCCCGCACAGCGCAGCGGCCTCCCGACGCTGCGGCTGTCTCATCTGCCTCTTCGTGGCCACGTATGCCATCGTGGTAGCCATGCCGTACAAGGACCAGATCGACGGGTACCTGCCGACACCGAGCCGAGACCCCAGCTACCGGCAGCGACGACGCCGTGAAGCTGCGGCACCAGGCCCATCCGTGTCCACTACGCCCCGACGCACAACGGCATACGACGCCGCGCCCGCCTTGTGGGGTATTCTCAAGTGGACCAGTGCCAAACTCAGAGACATCGTCTCGGGCGGAGCCAGCGCAGTCGGGTCTGGCCTCTGGGGTGCCCTGAAATGGGCCAGCGGCAAACTCGGAGCTATTGCCACAGGCGGAGTGGTTTGCGGTCTTCTCCTGGTCGGCGCCAAACTTCTCGCTCAAGGAGCCGTCGGACACGTAGGAGCCCGCATCTGTGCGCGCGCCCTGGACTCACCCACGGCCCAGTGGTGCCTCCGCTGTTGCCAACCGATCAGGAGGCCGCGCGATGAGGCCACACACACAATGCCGCGCACGCATCCCGACGACCCCGAGAGCCAGCACGTGCACTCTCTTCGACCCCCGCTGCTACAGGAACACTATGCTGCTGCAGTTGCCGCCGCAGTCGCCGATGTCACCACCGCCGCCACCGCCGCCATTGCTGAAGTCACTGCCGCGGTATCGCGAGCCTCGTCTGTCACACCACGGTCGACCAGCCCGTCCCCGCGAGACGGCCCCACAAGCGGCGCGGCCTCTGGCAACCCGCCGACTCACGAAGACGCCACAGCTCAGGCCACCGACGCCGAGGCAAGTGAAACACGTGAGCGCACCCTCGACAGCCCGTGGTCCATCTTCCGACATGCAGATGCTCGTGGTTCCTCTTCCGACATGGACACCCAACCACCACGACGGCGAGCACGCTACGCATCACCCGCCAGGCCCCAGGCGCCTCCAGGCCCTGGTACGCCCCACCCAGCCCTCAGGCCACCGACGCGCAACTTACGCAGCACCATCCAGCGCGACCCAGCGGTCCCCGTGCCGCCGACGAGCATCCTCACCTCCCTGTACCAGAACGGCTTTGCGCTTGGTAACAGTGGCGTGACTACAGAGGACATCAAAGACGCCCTGCGACTCTACGACCATCCTCGATTCACCCATGACCCAACGCTCCAAGCGTTGGCGCCGTGGACTGACATCATGCAGAGGCCCCCGAACCGACTCACTTGGGTGCTGGAAGACTCGGGTGGGAACTCAGGCGAGACGATCTTCCCCTACCTCACGTGGGACCTCCGTGAACCCACCACTGACACGCCCACGGTCTTCTGGCACGGGACCCGCGGCGACCTTGCGGCTCGTCTCGCTTTCAACGGAGGTCACCTCCTGCCGGGCCCCCGCCGTGAAGCGAAGGGTCGAACCGCCACAAATGCCGGCCGCGCGTACGTGAGTGTGCACCCGTCGCTGGCCGCGTGGTACGCGGTGCCGCCTCACCCGCCCTGCAGCCTCGAAGACGACACCCTCGCCTGGGGACCCATCGCGCTCTGGATGTGCGAGGCTACCAAACCGCCGCGCGGTGAGAACTGGCACAACTTCGTGAAAGGGGAGGCTCACGGAGCGCGCCTCATCTACCCACGGGTCCTGGGCCTCCTCATCCGCATGGACTGGTGTGCCCCCACCGAAGCTGCCTCCAGGTGCCGTGCCCTCCCACACACCTATGGCATGGGCGACTGTGCGCACGCCCTCCACATTGCCGGCTTCGATCACCCAGACCTCCGCGAGGCGGCTGAAGCCCGCGACCAGGAAGCAAACACCTGGCGCCGGCTGGACACCGCGGCAGCGTGGCCACCGCCGCAGGCACTATACTCGCCAGAGGCAGCGCGAGCATGGGCTACACAGCACTACGACACCGAAGCAGCCACCAGGGCCGACCCCAACCAGCCCCGTCCGCGCGCCTCGCTTCGCAAGCTCCAGCTGGACCCGCAGCCACTGATCGACCTGGTGTACACTGGTTTGCAGGCCGTTCCCGTGCGGGGGCAGTCCGACGTACGAGCGCCGCGCCCCAGCGGCTCCAGCCTTGGGGCCGCGTCTGGCCCATCGCACATCTATCAGCCAGGTGCCGCCCTGGGACACAGTCCAGACCGCTCATTGACGACATCGGGAGCCGACGACCGCCGTACGCCGTCCCTCATCAGCGCGGCCGCCGCCCTCGCCCGAGGCCATGCCCGCTCACGGCGATCCGCCTCTCGTTCGTCACGGCAGAGCGGCGGAAACTCCACCTCTCACAGCAGCGACATCGAGACGTGGGAGCACATCGAGACGGAAGAGGAGCCGACCGCCTACCACGTCCTCGCCTTCCACGTCCGCGATGTGCGGGCCCGTGTGAACGCCCCTGGCGTCGAGGTCTGGCTTGACCCGGGCGAGCATCACGATGGCGCCTACCTACCGTGGGGGGCGACCGTTGTGGGCCACCGCGTTATCGACCCTGCGGTTGCGGGTCGCGATGGCTGGGTCATCCTTCACCACGACCATGGCGATACCACTACCAGGCTCTGGGCACCGACCCAAGTCCACGTCAAGGCGGACGACACTTGGCGCACGGTCATGATCGCAGCGGACCTGGGGCCCCAGTGGATCGAGCGCCATGCTGACGACGCTCGCCTCCCCGCGGAGGTGGTCCGCACTACAGGCCAGTCCTGGTTCGCCGACGTCTGGCCCTTGTGGGATCGACCCCGACCCCACCCAGACGACGCAGTCACCGACGAGCAAGCGTTCCCGCCCCTACCAGGACGCTGGACTTGCCTACAGTGCCGATTCCAATGCTGTCAGTATTGTGCTGCCCGCCGCAACACGCAGCTCGGCACCTCGGGCCAACCAACGTGCCCGGACTGCTCCCTCAGCGGACTACGTGCACCTATGGACTGGTCCACGGACTACTCTTGCAACAGCTGGACGTGTGCGTACAGCACCGACAACAGGGACTCCGACACATGCTGCCTCTCCAGCAGATGCCCGCATCCGCCTCGTCCGCACAGCCAGTTCGACGTCCGTGCCACAGGGATGCCTCCGCACATCCTCGCCCGCCAATACGGCAACGCGCCAGCCCAGCACGACCTCAAGGAACCCCCCCGAGCGCCTTCAGGCCCCGGGGGGGAGCCTCCGCAACCAGGCCAAGCAGGATACCAGGGTCAATGGTATCTACCACCGAGGCCGCGTCGCGTCCTCAAGCAGGGATTGCCCGACGGCACGAGGCGGCCACCAGGGTTCACAGGAACGGGGATGCCTGAAGACCCGTCTCCCGACCAACCGCTGTGGAAGGAAGGCTACGTGCTCTTCGGCCCTCACCAGGCCCTCAAGGAGGATTTCATCTTCAACAAAGCGGTCCGCCGACCTTACTCCCTAGCCATCACCAACATGCACAGGGATCGTGTCACAGTCAGGACCGTCTGCGAGTCTATCGCCGAGCGCATCCACACTACCCGCACGCGCTGGCGAGATGTGGTACTGTACTGGGATGCCGAGGGCGGCCCTGGGCCTCAAGCTCTCGACTACGACATGCGCCTCTGTGACGCCATGGTGAGTCGTGCCACGACCGAAGCCGAGTTGAACCACGACCGCAGCAACCGTGGTAGCTTCTGTCTCTATGGACCAGCGCACCAGCGGGCTGTGAACATCACGGTGCTCCCCGAGCCGCAGAACATTGACTTCGTGGAGCATGTACGGCGCTACTCACCCGTCGGGGAGACTTACCCAGACCATGCCTTCGAGCACGTCTATCAGGGCTGGCGGCGGCCCGACGTGCCGCCCATCCTCCCCGACACCCGCCCGCTCTCGAGAGCCGACCAGCAGCGCTACCAACAGCACCAGCAGCGCACCCAGCAGCGCGACCAACGCGACGCAGGTCAGCCGAGCACGCCACGCAACCGCTCTCCCGCGCGCGTCCCGACAGGCGACAGCGCGGTGTACGGCGGGGGCGCCGCCTATCACCGTGGCCCCATTGGTGCCAGGCCCGCGGCGGCAGGAGCAGCCGCCTCCAGCTACGGCCACGCCCCCCACGCCAGGGTGCACCCAGCGGTCGTCGGCTACCCGCGTGCACTCGGGCAGGCTCCCCCACGGGCCACCTCGCCCGTGCCAGGGTCCACGCGTGCCTGGGGCCATTACCCAGGCCGCCACGACAGCACCGCCAGCAACCAGCCCGCAGTGGCACCCCCTGCGGCTTCAGCCCAGGGGGCTGCACCAAGCCGTGGCAGGACAGGGCGCCCCGAAGGATGGCGCGAGGCGAACGTGCGTGCCTGGCAACCGCGCCAACACACGCCCCCGCCAAACGTGGCCGCAGCGCTGCGCCCTGCCCAGGCAAAACCTGCCCCCCCTGAGCGCGAGCGGCAGCCGCTCGTCCCGCTCGTCCTCACGCACACCCAGGCGCACCACAGCGCCTCCCCGCGGCACAGCGAGGGTAGTGCCCACCACGTCAGCCCCCGGCCCGACGCCGTCGACCCTGACCAGGCTGCAGCCTCGGCGGCGGGCGGCACAGGCGGCTCCCGCCCGCCCAGCCCAACACCCTGCGCAGCGCCGATCCGCTCCCCGAGCAGGGCGGACTCTGCGCGCGCTAACGCCCAGGTGGCCTCGCCACGTGACCGCCACACGGGCGGGCGCGTCCCGCGCAGCCGGTCCTACAGCCGCCACAGCTCGCGCAAGCCCCCTGGGAGCTCCACGAGCTCGCCGCCTCGCGAGACTCAGGCTGACGGCCAAGCCTCCGAGGTGGTGCCACGTTTCGGTGCCAGCGCCATCGAACCTGGCGAGGTCGACCTCGAGCCGACGCCGTCCACGGACCAGGAGCTGCCACCGCCCACCCGCGTTGTCGTCGCCTTCGACGAGGCGCCGACCTTCGACCCCTTCAAGCACAAGTACTCCGTCAAGGGCCTCGCGGCGGGCTTCGGCGGCGGCTCACCGCTGCCCCCTCCGAGCCACGGCGGCGGCCCCGCCACCTCAGCCGCTGCCGCGGCAGCGGCGGCCCCGCGTGGAGTCAGCCCTGTCCGCAACGCGTGCCTCACGGCAGCGGGCATGGACGAGGCTCAGCGCCAGGCCACCGACCGCGCCGCTCGCCACGCCCAGCTAGTGGCTGACGCGCTGGCAGGGCGTGCGCCGCCGCAGCCACAGGGCCCACCGCCCGAGGCGAGCGCGGAGGGTGCACACGAACAAGCTGTTCCAGCTGATGCTGCTCATCACGGCACTGACGGGGCGGGCGCGCCGCCGCAGGACGGACCAGCGGTGTCGCGTGCGCAGTATTTGCGCGCGCGCTGCGCCGCTGCCGCGCCGAGCTGCCGCCGCTGGTTTGTTTTTGCTCTTGAGCTCGGCAGGACGGATCGAGGAGTCGCCTCCCTCTCCCCCTGCTGCCGTCTCACCTCTCCTCCCTCCGTCCCCCACGGTACAGGAGTGAGGAGGATTTTTCGAGGCAGTTTTGCCGATCTTTATGACCCCCCCCCGGCGCAGCGTCGACCATGCCTTGCCTATACTTTTGGCCCGACGGCGGCTTCAGCCCCGTCCAAGCCAATCTGCCGCGACGCCATGAGCTCCTACTGTGGCCAAGCCTTCTACCTGGGTGACGGCCAGGCTGCCCTCCACCGTGCGGGGCGTGCTAACCCCAGCTCCACCGACGGAGATGGGCCAGGTCGCTCCATCCACCTCGTCAGCCTCAACATCACGAGTCTCCCAGCGAACTGGCCAACCATCACCGCTCTAGGTGTCGACCACAACGCCGCAGTCATAGCACTGCAGGAGACCCGACATGCCAAGCCTACCAGGCAAGCCATCGCTACCAACGCCGCCAATCCACACCACGGAGGATACCAGGCCAGTCTGGGACCTGACCTGGATCTGGCGCGTGCTCAGCGCAAAGCTGCTCACGGTGGCACGGACCACACGGTCGAGGGCAACACCGGCGCCTCGGGTGGGGTCGCCATCCTCTCTAAGGACGCCATCGTCGACTCCACCGTCGACGACATTGCGACCTGTATCGCCACCCTCAAGGCCAAGAAACGATGGCACGAGGCCTTCCTCCCGCTCTGCACCCAGCACCGCCGCAGGCGGCGACGAAACAACCACGGTCCCGCTGGGATCTACATTGCGAGCCTCTACGGGGTCGCTGGAGGGGACAGCACCGATTTGTTTCGGCTTGCTGATTGCGCCGCCGCGAGGGTCGGCTCAGCCCCGTATTTCATTTGCATGGACGCCAACACGAACATCGACGACAATCCACATCTGCTGCACATGATGCAGCACGGATGGTTTAACGTCGCTGAAGGCACACCAGACCACACCATGCACACATATGGCAATATCCCTGACTGGGACCGCGTCACCAAGTGCCCCCGCACTTCGCGCATCGATTTATCATCGCCAACCAAGCTGCGCGATCCCTTGTCACCGACTTCTGCTATCTGCGTGACTTGCCAGCGAAGTCCCATGTTGGCCTGCAGGTCACACTCGACCTTAGCCGCCTCGATCACACGGCCCCACGCCTTCTGGCCCCCACGCCTTACCCTCCAAACGACGGAGCTCATGAGGACCACGAACTTCAGGCATTAGGGACCCTCATCGCAGGACGATACCACGACCGCATGGAGCAGGCTGACACACGCGACGATGTGGAACGCATGTTCGCCCTGGCAAACGAGGCCAGCCATGAGTACCATCTCACCCGGCTGCGGGACCTGCCGCCCCCACCGCCAGACCACCCAAAAAAGAAGGCCCCTACCATGCACGGGCTCACACCCACGTTCGAGGAGCGACCCGCCGTCCCCCGCGCCTTTCCCACCTACGGAGCTTCCACGATTCACATGAACCGCCTTCGCAAGCTCCATCGGCAACTTTGCGAGCTTCGCTTCATCGGACAGCACCATCATATGGACTGCCGTGCTATCCCGCCGCACCTGGCGCAACGCATCGACTGCACGTGGACCGCGGCCCGCCTTCTCTGCCACAAGCTGCGCCCCACGGCCCTCCTGGCCTTTCCTGATGCCTGGACCCCCGACGTGCCAGCACCACGCGGAGAGCACCTAGATCGTCTGATCCAAAACCTAGACTCGGAGCTGGCGCGACGTGCAAACCGAGCCAAAGCTGAACGCATCAAGATCTGGGCTGAGGGTGTCCGCGAGCCAAGCGGGCGAAAGGCGGCCATATACGCACGGGCTGCCGACTGCTCGCCCACGGCGTATCTCCGCACGCCTACCACTCCCGACGATGCACAGCTCCACTGCGACACCACCGCCTTCAACCCTGACCAAGCTAGCACGGACGATAGTGACGCCGACACCGACGCCGGCGGCTTCAGCCCCAGCGACGGTAGTTCGCTCGACACGGACAACGACGACGGCCACACTCGTGGCCCACCACCTGCCCAGGTTCCCGACGCCCTCCCCGCCAACGCTATTGTTGCCAACACCAAAGACATGCTTAAGCTCATGGTCGACACCTGGGAGCCCATCTTGGGCAGGTACCGCGCTCGCGCGGGCCATGACGCCGAAGCTATGCCGACGTGGGCGGACTTCTACGACGAATACCGCCAAGAGCTGCCGTGCCAAACCCGTGCCTCCGAAAAGGCCGAGGGGAACTCCCGACGGACCAACGACTTCTCTCGGTTCTTTCCGTGTGGATGTATGCGTGGGAAGCGCCGGCCTACCGTAGCCTCACGACCTGGCGGCAAGGATGGACCCATGCCACGAGCTTCGGCGCTGTTCCCAAAGCCACCATTGGGGATGTCAGCACCTCTCTCGCCCTGCGCATCGAACACGCCAGGACTTTACTCCTCCCCTTAGCTGGAGCTGCCCTTGACCGACAGAAGTGCTTCGACTACCTCATCACGGACATCTGTCTAAACCTTGCGCTGCACGCGGGGTGTCCACAAGACATCGTTACTGTCCGCCGAAATTTCTACAGACACCACAAACGCTACATCCGCATGAACGGAGCGTACTCCAGGGACCTGGCCAGGACAAACGGTCACCTCCAGGGCAGCTCGTGGTCCCTGGATGACATCAAGCTGCTCATGTGCGTGTGGACAAAGAGGCAGCACCGATACGTTCCTCGATCACTCAGCACTACCTTCGTTGACGACAGCAACTCCACTACCCACACCGCTTCTGAGCTGCAGAAATCTCTCGACGAAACCGCCAAGTTTGATCGATTCTCAGGTCAACGCATTCACCCTGGTAAAGTGGCAGGGTGGGCGCTCACCGACGAGCTTCACGCCGCCGTTACCCAGCTCACACTGGCGGATCGCCCCCTACGTGTGGTCGATTCCTTCAAGCTCGTCGGGAGTTACATCAACGCAGAGGCAGCGCCGGCTCCAGCCGCGCTTAACCTCACGGCCACCGCAGACGCCCGTGTACGGAGGGCGACTATCCGCCTGCCGCGCATTGGCAAGCTCCCGTCGCCGATGCTTATCAAGGCGCGGCACGCCCGATCCCTGGCTGCCAGCGTCTGCACCACGGGCACCGACATTCAAGCACCATCAGGCCCAGCCAAGACTGCCTACAACCACGCCCTCAAGGCGGCTATCCGCCCCAAGGGGAACAAGTGGGTCGAGTTCTGGACTCTCATGGCCGTGTGCGTGCCGGGACACGCCCTTGAGATCGACGCCATCACGCAGCGTGAAGCATTCCTGTGCCTGCGGCGACAGGTTAACCGCGACGTTACACTCTGCGGGCTCGCCAGAGACCTCCAACACCACGTCCAGACCCTGTTTGGTGGAGGACCCGTCGGACGACTCGTCCAGTCGCTCCAGCAGCTCCGATGGACCTGGCCCACATTTGGCATCATGTACGACGACTGGGGCTGCCCGATCAGCTGGCTGAATTTACCCCAAAACGCCTTCCTGCACATGCTGCGGGCCTCACAACGCAGGGCATTTCTGCGGAGGATCAAGCCACGGCGACACGACCTTGGCTACCTCGCCTCTGTCAGACAGGGCCTTGACCTCTTCGCCAGCACGTGGCTCGCGCGAACTAAAGGAGCAGCCAAATGCACTGCCTGGCAGCTGGCGCTCCTCCTGAACTACCTGTCGGGCGGGGACCACACCCAACAGCGACGATCCCGATCAAACACGTCGGCAGACCCCAGCCCCATGTGCCGCTACTGTGACGAGGAAGAGGAAACTCAGGAGCACACTGTCCGCGACTGTAAGTGCTGGGCCCGAGAAAGACTCCCTCTCACCACCCTCATCAGTGACGACCAGTGGGCCCGTCTTCCGCCGCACACAAGACACTGCGGGCTCTTCGACGAAGACCCAGCCCTCCTCGACCTGCAGGCCGACCTCGCGAGGGACCCGCTGCCACAGCCCATTCCGCGGCCCTCCCCTGATGGTGATCCTGCGGCTTCAGCCCAGGACACCTACACCACCTACCTTGACTACGACACTGGTTGGACATGGGTCTATGCTGCCACGGACGGTGCGTGCACCAACCAAGCCATCCCATTGCTAGCACGAGCGGGTTACGGCGTCTACTACGGCATCGATCACCGCATGAACTACAGTGCACGCGTTCACGGCCTAACGCAGAACGCCCAGGTTGCGGAGACCCTCGCCATTGTCCACCTTACGGCATGTGCCGAACGGCCCGTGCACGTTTTCGTGGACAACCAGGCGGTGGTCGATGGGTTCCAAAGCATCATCGACGGACATCCAGCGCCGCAGGGCACGCACGCGGAGCTCTGGGAAAAGATCCACCGATGTGTTATGGCCAAGCCCAACATGTTTCGCGTCGAAAAAATCGCCAGCCACCTGGGAGACCTGGGCATCGACCTTGGGCTCATCGGGCCCATCGCGGAGGAGTTCAACCGTCAGGCCGACGCCCTTGCCACAGCGGCGGCACGCACGCACAACCTCCCCGACGACATTGTTGAAGCTGCCAAAACACGACATCGCCAAGCGACCGTGCTTCATGGGGTCGCTGTCGCTATCTACGAGCGCAGACACCGTACTCTGCCGCTCCCACACCGCAGGGCTGGGTTTACAGCAGCGGAACTCAGCAAAATGGAACCGAACCCCCTGCTGTCGGACCAGGCACCACCCGCGGCTGGACCATACATCCCGCAGAACCCGGATGAGCTCTGGGCCGAGGCCCAACGGGCGATGCACGACGAACAGGAGGACGACCCGTTCGGCTTCGGCGGGGGATTAGACTTCCTGGACGACGGGCCAGCCAGCGCCAACCCTGCCCCGTCGGGCAGCCTCTCGACGCCCACCTCGACTCCGCCACCGAGAGCGACATCGCACCCACATGATGACGTCGCTCACCGTCAAGACGCCGACGAGGACCTTTATGATCCCCTCGGATTGAGTGGCAGCATAGACGACGCCCCGCCGACACCCCACGCTGCCGACG
>CAUYUJ010020675.1:100000-140000 GCA_963575745.1 Prorocentrum cordatum
CAAAGCTGCTCTACGAAAGGCTGAAAGGGCACCTCGATGCACAGCCGCTGCCAGACCCAGTCGGCTTCAGGAAGCAGCACTCAATCAACGCTTTCGCCGTCCTAGAGTACGCGTTCGGCAAATCCATGGAGGGGAATATTCCGCTTTGAGTAGCAAGCGTTGATCTGAAGAGGGATTTCGACATAATGGGCTACCCTGCTCTGTTCGAGGCCCTTCGCGTGCAAGGTGTGGGCGCATTTTGCTTCGCTCTACTAGCGATGCTGTGCAATCGTCAGACGGGGCGCGTTCCTGGCTCGCGGTGCTGTGGCGTCAACAGAGATGTCGTGTCGGCGGGGCGTCGTGAAGGGGGGCGTCTTCAGCCCTGGCCTGGATCTCGCATTTTCTGGATGGGAGCTCTCCCTTGGCAATCGTGGACTCGACGCGGGCGGCGTGTCCGGCGAGAGGCCCGCCGACGTCTGATGCGCCGACGATTTCATTATCTATGCCGCATCCTGCAGCGAACTGTACGATATGATGGAGGTCCTGTGCTCTGAACTCCTCCGGGCTGGCCTCTACCTCAATGTCGCGAAACGGAAGTCTTCGCGACGGAGGACCTTCCTGGGCCAGCGTGCGCCGAAATTGGCGACGACATGGTCGAAATTCTGATCGGCAGCGATGTTTATTTATTTGGAGAGGAAAGTGCCGGGGTCCTTGGCCCCGACGACGCGCCAGAAGGAGCAGCTGGACGTTCTGCAACGACGCATGCTGCGCTTGATTGTGGGCTGGGCGCGCCTTGTAGACGCGGACTGGAACGCGGCGACGCGTCGAATGAATGACCGGGTCGACGGAGCTCTGTCATCCTACCCAGTTCAGAATTGGCGGGAACGGTTCGCCCACCCTCGGTGCATTTTCGCAGGCCAGCCTGGGCAGCAACCCGACAGCTCCGCATGCCGAGTATTAAGTTGGAGCCCGCCCGCCACCTATCCTGAGGCGGGCCGTGTACCAGGCCGTGCATCGCGTCGCTGGGCTCGAGACCAGAGTGCAATGCGTGCGCAGGTCGAGGGCTACGCGCAAGGCTTCTGAAGTCAACTCTGCATGCTCATTCTCCTTTACCCGTGCGAATTTACAGTTTGCTGCCAGCGTCCGCTTGCGGACCGATTCGATTTCACCGGGCGTTGCCTTTTTGGTTGGGTGCAGCTTGGAGGCTCGCAATCTGGCCACGTCGGGTCTGGCCTCGCGGCCGCGTCGTCGTGGCTGGATCCGCCGTGCAGAGACTCCAGCGGCCGGCCCGTCGACGACTATGCCCCTCCAGCACCAGATGGAGCGACCGGCTTTGACCGCCAGTTTGGCAGCCACACCGGTCTCCTTGGGGGCCTTGGGAGTGGTAGCGCCCGCCCACCAATTGCTCTTGCTATTCTCGTTCTCCCCGTCTCGCGAGTGGCCCCCGCAGTCTTCGAAGGTGCCGCCGAAGGCCTCCGCGACCCGCCGCGCGCGGGTGCGCTCGTCGCCAGTGGCTGTGCTGGGCGTCAGGCGCCACGCCGTTGACCAGCTGGACATGGTCCGTCATGACGGTGGTCGGTTGGATCGCCTGCCTGGCGATCTGCGCGGCCGCCTGGAGCTCGGCGCGCGAATTTGCCACCTTCTGGCTTTGCATGGCGCAAGTCCCGAGCCTGCCCTCGTCGGCTCCCTCACGCGGTGACCAATGGAGGGGCGCGCCCGTGATGAAAACATCGTCGATGAATCCCATCGCGGTCTTCCATCGGCCAGAGTTCTTTTTTGGGAGGAAGGGAAAGCTGCGCGCTGCGGGAGAGGTGCCTTCGCGACCAGAGCAGGCTGTGCGACGGCCAGCTCTCGCTCGTCGCACGACTGCTCAGACTCCCAGTGATTAACGACGGTGCAAAGAATCTGCCTTCAAGCCGTACGCCGTGATGGTGTCGAGGATGACGATGACTATGACGATGACGATGACTATGACGATGACGATGGTGCTGATGCTGATGATGATGATGATGATGATGGAGATGCTGGTTATGGTGATGGTTCTGGTGATGATGAATATTACGATCATGATGACGATGAGGACGATGCTGCTAATGCGGTTGATGCTGATCATGATGCGTATGATAGAGACAATGATGAGTCTGATGATGTTTGTGATGCTGCTGGTGATCCTTCTCAGGAGGAGTTGTATGTCCAGGATGCGAATTTTTGTCTGTATGATGATGGAAGGACGAGGAGGGAAGAGTAGGGAGGGAGGAGGGAATCCGGAACGAGAGAGTGCGGGTGAGAGACGGAGAGGAAAAGAGAATGTGAGAGAGAGAGAGAGAGAGAGAGAGAGAGAGAGAGAGAGAAAGAGAGAGAGAGAGGGAGAAAGTGAGAGCACCGCGGCGCTCGCTCGTCGCGTTCGAGCACCGAGCTTCCCCGCCAGCCCATATTCAAAAACGTAGCGGCGCCGAGCCCGCGCGGCCGCGCGGGGCGCCGTGAGCTCCCAGCGTGGCGCGGCCTGGGACATGCTGCGCTTAGGACGGGTTGGGTTGGGGGCTCCTTTGGCTGGCGCCAGGGGGTGTTCATCGAACGAGCTTTGAGGCTCGAGGGTAAGGTTTTCTTGGGCGTTCCCCCTCCTTCCCGAGCCCTCAGAGGCATCCACACATGCGTTTGGGGATTTCCAGGGACCCCCTGGGGTCGCCGTCGTCGTCGTCGCTGTCGTCGTCGTCGTCGTCGTCGTCGTCGTCGTCGTCGTCGTCAGCCTTCTGCTGCTGCTGCTGCTGCTGCTCCTTCTCTTTCTACTCCTTTGTCCCCCATCCCGCTAAGGCGCACGTAGCAGCGCCCTCATGGGAACGCGCGGGGAAGAGGATAAGTACGGGGGAGAAGGTGGAGGAGTAAAAGGGGGGATAACAAGGAGGAAAAGATGAGGATGAGGAGGAAACACAAGAATAGGAGAGCTGGAAGAGGCAGGAGAAGGGGGAGGTGGAGGACAAGAGGGGGGAGGAGAGGTGAGGAGGGGAGGAAGAAGGATAGTGGTGGTTTTGAGGGCGATGCTGATGTTGAGTTCTCTCTCCTAAAGAGTAAATCTTGTCGAATCCCCCCCTTCCGGTGCCCAATGTGTTCTTCAATTGAAGTACTGCTCCTAGGGCTCGCACCGTGTTTTTCGAAAGGGAAAGTCTTGCGCCTCAGGTTGTGTTGACGGCCCGTTTGACGGCCCTCTGGTTTACAGCAACAATTGCTCCCGCCCCAATGCCTTTTCACAATTCACTCAAAATCGTGCTCTGGCGCGGGACGTCCTCACGCGTTATCAAGGAATCGCTCTCTCGCCTAGAGCTTCCTCGCAATTATCTGAGACGCCGCGCCCTCGACACTCAGGAATCATGCTTTCGCTCTGGACCTCCTCACGATTGTCTCGGGAATCGCGCTTTCGCTCGAGACTGTCCTGCGATGCATGCATGAGTGAAGCTTCGGCGACCCACCCGCTCGACCTGGCCGTCTGGGCCCACCCGCCCGGCCCGCCTGTTCGGGTCTGCATCGTGCTAGTCTATCTCGTGATCAAACCTTCTCCCTCCCCCTTGTTGCTTCCCTCTTCCCTCCCCTCCCCTGTGGTAGGGGCTGCGCCAACTACACGTTGACACGCGAGCAGATCATGTGGCAAAGTCTTACAAGTACTGTTTTTACGCTGATATTGTTGTTGATGTTGTTGATGATGATGAAGTTGTCGATGATGATCAAGATGACCGTAATAATGGCAATGGCGACGATGATGATGAGGGGGATGAGGAGGAGGATGAGGGGGAGGAGGAGGTGGAGGATGAACGAAGATGGGGCGGAGGGAAAAGAGGAATAGAGGAGTTGGGGAAGGAGCAGGAACGACCAGAGTAAACCCAGGATCCACCAACGATGCTGAGATACACTCCCCTTTCCCAAGTCGGCTCTTCGAGAGTCCCTACAAGCTGTCTTTCCGACTGCAAGAAGCGCCCCCTGGGAAACCGAGCGTACTCTGGACCCGCCAGTCAGGAAAAACCTTTCTTTGAAGAGGCATCGCCTTTTCTAGAGAGTTCGAAGGACTGCGACAAGGAAGGACCATGATGTTTAACGAGGCGTCCAGAGAGCCCCATTAAAAAAATGGCCTGCTGCCCCCCATCCTTGTAAGTATTGGTCGACACTCCTTTGCGACCACTAGGTGTGAGGAGCCCTTCAGGTAACAATTTGGCGGGGACAACATGTTGAAACGCATCAGCCCTCCATCCCTGTGCTGTTGCAGTGTTTCACGATGAATCTCCGCGGCGCTAAGGCGAAAGCTCTATGTTGAAAGTGTCCCGCTCTCCATCCTTGAAGCCGCTGCAGACTCTTGAAACGAGTGTGCGTTGCGTTGGGGGGGAGAACCGCATCTTGAACAGGACCCTTCATCAATCTTTGTATGTTTTGCAAAGCTTTCAAGGCGAATGTGAGCGGCGCTCACGCGAAAGCCTCATGCTGGAACGGACGCGTCTTCCGTCTTCACACTTGCTCATTGCCAAATATTTTCAGCTCCGAAGGCACGATTCGTCGGGAAGTTCTCTGGGAACCGCCTGGACCGCCCTATTGATACCACGGTATGCCTGGTGGCGTGCGAGGGAGGAGTTAGCTAAAAGGACAGATGACTGGGGAGGAGCAGGGGGATGGAGGGAAGGACATGTGGAGGAGGGGTGGACGGGGTGTGGAGGGGATGACACAGAGCAAAAGGAAAACCATAACCATAGTACAGCCAACATGCATAAACGATGCTACAATACGCCCGCCCGTCCCGAGTCCTCTGCACAGAGGGCTGTACAGCATTTCTTTCTCACTTCGGGACCTGTCTCTTGAACGACGAGCGCTCGATAATGTTGCAAGTCAAGCGAGGGCCCCAGTTTGACAAGGAGTTGTTATCCATGCTTCTGGCTGTACGTACGCCGACGAGAGATGGTCAGACAATTTCCAGAAATGCTCAGGCAGAGCACGTATTCAGAAAGTGCCACCCCTCAATCTATACTAACTGTTTCCTATCGTAAACGCCTGGCCCGCAAACTTACGAATGTCTCTAGCGAGGGAGCCGATTTGAAAAGGAAGTTTCCTACATCTGCGTAGAGGTTGCATAGTTTTAGACGTCTGATCATCACGAACAGGGACATCTCAAACGGCATTCACGCGTTCAGCTGGAACCGTTTTCCATTGAGTGGCTCTTATCAGCTATAAGGACGAACGTGCGCGGCGCTACGGGGAGAGACACATGCTGAAAAAACGCCTTGCGCCTGTCTAACTCTTGGAAGCTGTCATAACGAATATGCGCGGCGCCAGGGCGACATCTACATTTGGAAACAGGAACCGCCCTGCATCCATGCAACCGCTGGAATCTCTTGAGGCGAGTGTGCGCGGCACCGAGGTGAAAGCCACGTTGTGAACACGATCCCCTAGATCCGTGGAGTTGCTGGAAGTTTTTATGTATCTGCGCGGCGCCCCGGCGACAGCCACACTTCGAAGACGACCCCTGGGCACCCGTGTAAGTGTTGGAAGCTTTTAGGAGGAATGCGCGCGCCGCTAAGGCGAGGCCCGTACTTTGAAAGCAGCGCCCCCCGTCCTTCCATGTAGCTGTTGGAATTGTCCAGCGTCGGCGACTTGGAAAGCCTTACGCCCGGTGCCACAGATCCCGAAGGGGAACGACGACGCTGACGCTCTGCAGCCCTCCTTGGGGCTCTCTGGGGACCCTCTGGGCTCTGTTGGGGCTGGGGCTGCATGGGGCCTCGGCCAGGACAGGGTACGACCCCTGGGATATCCCCGTCTGGCGGACCCTCCCCTGGCACCCCCTCTCGGACTCACTCCCAGGACCCCCCCTGGGGATCCCCCCCAGGGCCTTCCTCTCGGGACCCCCCCCTCCCAGCAGGGAAGAAGGGATCAATGAGAAGGGTTTCTATTCGATTCAATTACGCCGTTTGATTTTCGAGGAGGTCCCAGGGAAGGGGGCGAGGAAGGGACGACGACGCGCCACGAAGGCGAGGCCCACACTTTGAAAACAGCACCCCCTCCCTCCGTGTAGCTGTTGGAATTGTCCAGCGTCGGCATATTGGAAAGGCCTTACGGCTGGTGCCGCCGATCCCAGACGACGACGGCGGCGCCGGCAGCGACGACGACGACGACGCTGACGCTCTGGAGTCCTTGCGGCTTTCTTGGGAGTCTCCTAGGGTCTGTTGGGGCTGGGGCTGGGGCCGGGGCTGGGGCCGGGGGCCAGGGCCGGGGCCAGGGCCAGTGGTCGAGGTCGACGCTGGGTGGGGCTGGGGCCGCGGGGCCGGGGCCAGGGCCGGGGCTGGGTTTCCGGAAGGCCCCGAACCAGAGGTTTCTTCTTGAAATTGGGTCACGGGTCACGGGGTCACCGGGTCAAGTGACCCACGCCGCCGGGTCACCGGGTCATTGGGTCACTGGGTCAATTGACCCACACCGCTGGGTCCCCGGGTCACCGGGTCAACTGACCCGTACCGCCGGGTCACCGGGTCACCGCGTCATTTGACCTCGCCTGGTCACCGGGTCACCAGGTCACCGAATCAATTGACCCACACCGCCGGGTCATTGGGTGACCGGGTCAACCAGGTCACCGGGTCACTGGGTCACTGGGTCGCGGGGTCACCGGGTCACTGGGTCACCGCGGGTCACCGGGTCACCGGGTCAACGGGTCACCGGGTCACCGGGTTACCGGGTGACCGGGTTACCGGGTTACTGGGTCACTGGGTCACCGGGTCACCGGGTCACCGAGACACTGGGTTTTTGGGTCACCGGGTCACGGGGGTCCCTGCAGGATCACCTGGTCACTGGGTCACCGTTTCACCGGGTCACTGGGTCACCCGCCGGGTCACCAGGTGACCGGGTCACCGAATCACCGGGTCACCGGATCATCCATTGGGTCACCGGGTCACCGGATCACTGGGTCACCGGGTCACCGGGTCACCGGGTCATTGGGTCACCGGGTCACCCGGTCACCGGGTCACCGGGTCACGAGGTCACCGGGTCACCAGGTCACCGGGTCACCGGGTCATCGGGTCACCGGGTCACCGGCCGGGTCACCGGGTCACCGGGTCACTGGGTCACCAGGTCACCGGGTCACCACCGGGTCTTTGGGGTCACCGAGTCACCAGGTCACCGGGTCACTGGGTCACTGGATCACCAGGTCATGCTGGTCACCAGGTCACTGGGTTTTTGGGTCACCGCTTGGTCCGGGTCACCTGACCCACGCTGCTGGGTTTCCGGGTCACAGGATGATCATTTGACCCACGCGAGTCACCGGGTCACCGGGTCACTGGGTCACTGGATCACCAGGTCACCGGGTCTTTGGGTCACCCGGTCAACAGGTCACCAAGTCAACGGGTCACCGGGTCAACGGGCTCCTCCTCCTCCTCCTCCTCCTCCTCCTCCTCCTCCTCCTCCTCCTCCTCCTCCTCCTTGGTGCATGCTCCGCCTCCTCCTCCTCCTCCTACTCCTCCTCCTCCTCCTCCTCCCTCTTCTCGTCGTCCTCCTGGTCGTCGTCCTCCTACTCCTCCTCCTTTTGCTCCTCGTCCACCTCCTCCTCGTTCTCCTCGTCGTCCTCCTCGGACTCGTCCTCGTCGTCCTCCTCGTCCTCGTCCTCCTCGTCCTCCTCGTCCTCGTACTCCTCCTCCTCGTTGTCCTTCGCGTCCTCGTCCTCCTCGTCCTCCCCCTCCTCCTCTTCCTCCTCCTCCTCCTCCTCCTCCTCCTCCTCCTCCTACCCCGCGTTCCCGCAGCGTTTTCTCGAGTCGATCGCAGTCTGCCGAGGGCGGCTGCTCGGACTGCCGGTCTCTCTCTCTCTCTCTGCCTGTCTGCCTTGTGTTTTCGTCTGTCTGTCTGTCTGTCTGCGGAGCATCATCAAGTGCTGGATCTGCAATACCAATAACCCGAGCGTTATCTGCCCTTCGGCAATATTGGGCAAGGCTCTCTTCAATTGTCTGCGGGTGTGCACCCGCAGAGACAGCGTCTTGAAAACTCGCCGGCGCGTGCTAAAATCTGCGGTGGGAGTTTCTGACTATGTTTATTTCGCGCGCTACCGAAAGTCCCTTCAGGCCTCAGGCACGCCTCCCACAGAGTCGGGCCACAGATGTCCGAACTCCCCATGGCGGTCTCGGGGGCTCTCCAGAGCGCTGCAGGAGCACCATGCAGGGGCCCAAGGGATCTCAGAGAGGGCCCCAGAATGGGGATCGACGACAGGAGGGCCCAAGGTGGCCCCGACGCAATCCCAACAGGCCCCAACATAACGCCAAGATCTTTCATAATGCAGCCCCAATGGGCAGTGGGCCCCTTGACAGCACTGACAGGGCTCCCAGAATCCAAACCTGATTCATTCTTAGATCGCTTCCTCGTGGCCCACAGAAAGGCCCTCGGAGGCCCTGATAATGCCCTTGCGAGCTCACAGACAAGCGCTAGCGATACCACAACGCGGGCCAGCGGCATGAGCGAAGCGACTGCATCATGCGCGCCCGCTCGGGGCTGATTGTCGTCACGCAGCGCCGCAGGAACTCATGACACAACGCATCTGTGTCGGTCGTCCCGGATGCCTTCTGCACGCCTGCCTGCGCGCATACCAGCGCCAGCTCGCGGCCGACCTGCCGCCCGCGGCGGATGCGCGGCGTCAACAAGTTGTCTAAGTGTTTGTTGACGACGGGCGTCACCAACGCAACTTGCTTGCTAGGCGCCGCTTTGGGCGCCTCCTCGGACTCCCGCACGTGGTCTCTGTCGTCCTGCGACCATCTCGGCGGGCCCACCGGGTCACCCGGTCACCCGGTCACCAGGTCACCGAGTCACCGCGTCACCGAGACACCGGGTCACCGGGTCACCAGGTCACCGGGTCACCAGGTCACCGATATACACCGGGTCACCGGGTCACCGGGTCTCTGGGTCAAGACACCGGGTCACCGGGTCACCGGGTCACCGGGTCACCGGGTCACCGGGTCACCTGGTCAATGGGTCACCAGGTCACCTGACCCCGGATGATCATTTGACCCACGCTAATGTGGGTCACCGGGTCACCGGGTCACTGGGTCACCGGGTCACCGGGTCACCGGGTCACGGGGTCACCGGGTCACCGGGTCACCCTGTCACCGGGTGACCGGGTCACCGGGTCACAGGCCGGGTCAACCGGGTCACCGGGTCACAGGGTCACCGATTCACCAGGTCACCGGGTCACCGGGTCACCGTGTCACCAGGTCACCTGGTCACCGGATCACAGGGTCACCGGGTCACCGACCCAATTAAAAAAAGCCTCTAGTTCACATGCGCTCGGGTTTCCAGGGCCGGGTTCGGGGCTGGAGCTGGGGCGAGGAGGGGTCCTGAGCTCCCCTGCCGACTCGGAGAGCATCCCCCTGTCCCCCTTCTCCCCAGGGGGGAGCGCCCAGGGGGGGAGGTACGACCAGGACCCTCCCCCAGGACCTCTTCTTCCCGGGACCCCCCCGCCTGGGACCGCCTACAGGACCTCCCCCTTGGACCCCCTCCCCCGCAGGGAAGGGCCCAATGAGGACGGCTTCTCTTCGATTCAATTGCGGCGTTGCTTGATTTCCGCTTGGTTGGGTCGCTTGAGAAGGAGGGCCAAGGGAAAGGGTTGGAACGGTACAACGACGCCTTATAAGGCGAGGCCCGCACTTTGAAAGCAGCGCCCCCCGTCCTTCGGTGTAGCTGTTGGAATCGTCCAGCCCTGGCACAGTGGAAAAGATTTGCGGCTGGCGCCGCCGATCCCGAAGGGGAACGACGACCACGGCGGCGGCGGCAGCGGCGACCACGACGACGACGCTGACGCTCTGGAGCCATTTTTCTTGCGCTTCTCTTGAATTAATTGGGTGCCTCTTGCGCTCTGTTGGGGCCAGGGCGGGGGCTGGGGCCGGGGTCGACGCTGGGGCGGGGGCCCCGGCCTGGGCCGACGCTGGGGCCGCAGGACCAAGGCCAACGGCCAGGGCCAGGGCCAGGGCCATGGCCGTGGCCGGGGTCGGGGCCAGGGCCGGGACCAGGGTCGGGGCTGGAGCCGTGGCTGAGGCAGGAGGAGGGGTCGTGAGCTCCCCTGCCGACAGGGAGAGCACCCCCTGTCCTCCTTCTCCACACGGGGGACCGCCCAGCAGCGGCGGGTGGGTTACGACCCTTGGGATCCGCCCAGACCCTTCCCCGGGACCCCCTCGTTGACTCCCTCCCGGGAACCCCCGCATGATTCCCCCCGGGACCTTCTCCCGGGATCCTCCCCTGACAGGGAAGGGATCAATGAGAAGGGCTTCCATTCGATCCAATTGCGGCGTTGTTTGATTTCCGTTTTGCTGGATCGCTTGAGAATATGGGCCCAGGGAAAGGGGGGAAGCGGGACGACGACGCGCCGCTAAGGCGAGGCCCTCTCTTTGAAAGCAGCCTTCCCTCCATCCGTGTAGCTATTGGAATTGTCCAGCGTCGGCGAATTGCATGGGGAGGAAGTCTGAGGCGAAACTCCCACGCCGCCCTGCCGACACGGCCGTGGCTGATTCGATGGGGATTCACCTATGTGAAAGAATGAGTGACGGGGGAGAAAGAGATGTGGGATAGGGATTGGCAGGGAGAGCGGAAACGTGAATGGGGGCGAGGGGGAAAACGGGAGAGAGCCTGACGGCGGGAGCGGGGAACGTCGGGTTACACGGGAACGGTGGCCCAGTTCGTCCCAGACCCGATTTGCCCCAGGCCCTGTCCGTCCCAGATTTTGCCTTGCTCGGCCCATGCTTAAGTCGGGCATGGCATGGTTTCTTGTGGAAGGTTTCTTTTGGAGTGGCCTCGACTGTACGACACGGGGTGGGAACGAACCGGGCCAGGCTGAACCAATGTTGGCCGAACAGGATGGAGCGAGGCGGTTCTGGAGCGAATCGGGGAGGGACGAAGAGTGCCAGGGTCGAGCTAGGGGGCCGTGTGAATGAGAACTTGATTATGCGGGACGAGATTGGGGGCAGTGAAGAAGACATGATATTGACATGAGGAAACGACAAGCATCTTTGAGTAACGCTATGCGAAATCCGCGAGTCCGAGCACAAGTGACAGGAAGACGACAGTCACGAGGATAAGAAAGGCAGTCCGTACTGAGCGTAAGCGTGAGAGCCAGAGTAATAATAAAAGAGAGACAGGGATAATAAGGGTAACGGTAGGCATAGTGTGATGAGTAAGAGTGAGAAGAGTAAGCTTGAGAGGGAACAATTCCGATTCGCTACATTGTGATCACTGCTTGCGTGATTGACGGTTACACATTGCGTCTATTGTTGATTATGCGGAAGTTGTGAGCCTTTTCATCGGAATAATGCAATTCACATCGCAATTGATTGCGTGACGTGTTGTGGTAGTTGTGTGGCCTGTCTCCTGTGAGTTTTTTTGGTCCTCTTCTGAAAGGCCACTAGTCATGTGCCTCCCCAGTGTTATTCAACCTTCGGTCTAGACGGTGTCGGACTCTGCATTCAACGCTTTGCTTTGCCCCAGTGCCATCTTTTTGGATTGGGGCTATTTTGGGCGCTTGCATAGCGGCAGGAGGCAGGTATGATGCAGATGGCCCGGGATACCATGAGGCTATGTTATACGACGTAGCTACGATGCAGACGGGATGATGCGACGAGGCACCTACGGTGTAGCAGCGCAGTCTACTGAAGTGGTTACAGGGCCGCCCTGATGTCCCGTGGCAGGGATGCGGATATGATTTTGGAGACTTCTCGCCATACCGAGTCACGGGCCGCTTGAGAAGGGTGTGATAGCCAATTGCATATGCGCCCAGTGTGGTGAGGGGCAGCATTTCTCCTGTCGTTCATGCGGCAGAAACAGTGGCCAGTCCCATCCAATAGTATACGAGACCAGTGGTGCTGTTGCCTTCTTTCTTCTCGAGAGGTTTGGGTACTGGTCAGGCGCATGTCTTCTATGTCTTCCACTACTTGCCGTGGCGGTGAGGAGCAGGGTCAGCGTGCAGGCCCGCCGCGGAGGGACTGCTCGCACCCGATGCGAGGATCATGCCATAAGATGATAATAGGACAGGCGGTCAGACTGGCATCTACTGGGTCAAGTTCCTTGAGCCCGCAGAGCGGGAGTCTTCCCGACCCCCCAGGGGAGGAAATTTAGCACGCTCCCAGTGGGTGAGTGTTGGGAGGTGCGACCTCAAGGCTTACGTGGTCGAGTACCTGGGCCCGTCTTGGGGCCGTCCTGTGGCTTCCTCGGGTTCCCCTGGGGCTCCCTTGGGCCCTTTTGGGGCCATCTTGGCGTTCATTGGGAGGCCGTGGGGCAGTTCGGGAGTGTCTTGTGACTGTTTTGGGGAGTCGTGGGGCCGTCATAAGGGGTGGTCTTGGGCCGTGTGGTAGCCGTCACGCGACAATCTTGGAGCCGAGTTGGGGGTCACTGGAGCCATCATGGGGCCATCTTGGGCGTCTCTTGGTTCGTCTGGGGGGTCTTGTCGGGGACACGAGGTCATTGTCGAAGGTCGATGGAACACATCTTGTGGCCACCTGATAGCTAAAATTGCGGAGTGCCAGTGATTCCGATGAGGAGCACTATGACGTTGATGATTTTTACCACTCCGAGACCCTGGGCGGAGCCATCTTTGCGGAATTGGAATTGATTATAAGTGTAGTCTTGATGCGTCGGAGATTCAGCAGCAAGATGGATACATTCAGCGCGCCTGGTAAGGACGCGCGCCTTCATTTAGGGTACCCTTGTGTCCTTGCCTCTGCGGCCCGTCCTTCGCCATTTTTCGCTTGGTCGCCCTCCGCCCAAACATCCCAACTCTGGCCTCCAAGGGTCCTGCGTCCTTGCCACCCCTCCTCCTTACACGTCTTGACGGTATCGCTCCCAAAGAGACCACAGATCGCTCAGGGACCTCGCTATCGTCTCTACCTGCGGCCCACGTGCGCCCGCGTGGCCCGCCTGGTCTCGTTTGAAGCAATTGCCAAACACCTACGAGGTTTCCTGCGATTTCAGGGAGTTTCTCTCTCGCGCGTCGAAGTCTTGCAACGCGAATGACATTTTTGTTGAACTAGCCATTGGATTTTTGATACAATTTGAACAGCTGTGTCTTGTCACGGTGAGACAAGCAGGGCTTTCGACCGATTTTGGCATGCGCGCGCTGCGGCGCGCCCATGTGGCCCCACATGGCATCACGTGGTAGGGATTGCTGCATCACGCACTTCCTAGATCATCGCATGCACGCCGCATGCCTTTTTGTGGTTTTGTTTTGGTTAATGTTGTTTTGTTTGAACGTTTTTTGCAGGGGATGGCGAGGGAGGGATTGATACATATTGGCTGCGGATGGTGTTATGTTGCATTCAAGATGCACGACTTTGCGGAATACGCATGGAAGAGCAAAAACAGTACCTTGAGGGGGAGCGTAACGTCTGGCCTCGGCCTTGGGGCGGAGTCTACTGTTCAATGCTTGCACTTGGGGGGCCTTACAGTCAGCGCGCCTGGTAAGGACGCGCGCCTTCATCTAGGGTACCCTTGTGTCCTTGCCTCTGCGGCCCGTTCTTTG
This sequence comes from Prorocentrum cordatum, assembly GCA_963575745.1. Taxonomy (NCBI): domain Eukaryota; class Dinophyceae; order Prorocentrales; family Prorocentraceae; genus Prorocentrum; species Prorocentrum cordatum. Next base: position 113,478 of record CAUYUJ010020675.1, read on the forward strand.
CCGTTTTCCTTGGTCGCCCGCCGCTCACAAATCCCAACTTCGGCCTCCGAGGGTCCGGCGTCCTTGCCACCCCCCCTCCTGGGACGTCTTGACGGTACTTGGGTCCAAAGGCAAGTGACCTCCACTGCCGCTCTGGCCCTCGCGTCGCCGCTCACCTCCGGTGTCTGTTGCCGCCCTGGTGTCGGTCCGGCCGGCTCGTTGCCGCCCGTCGCCGCCCGTCGCCGCCCGTCGCCGCCGTCTGTTCGCCGCCACTCGCACTCGTCCACTCGCATCCTTATCCTGCGTCCTTATGACACGGGTTGACTGTACCTTCAGGCGGTGAGGGGGCGGCGGTGGTCCACTAGGCGGACACCCAGGATCGCCAGCCCGTGCACGGGACGGCGACGAGGCGGCGAGGGGAGGCAACCAGGCGGAAACCCAGAAGCGCTGGCCAGCGCACGGGGCGGCGACGAGGCGGCACCAGGCGAACATCCAGAAACGCCAGCAAAGTCTTGACGCTTCGCGTATCCCATCAACATGTTGACCCGCCGTCGGCGCGCTCGCCTGCGGCTGGCAACAAAAAATCCCATCAACACATTTTTCCGGCAGCCTGCAGCCCCTGGCAGTCAGCAGCGCGTTTGCAGCTCGATGCACGTTTGCAGCCCTTGGCAGCTTGCAGCCAACTGCCCCCCCCCCCTCGGCCCTTTCCTGGTCTCGGCCCGAGTTGCGGCGGTAGGCCTGTTTGTGCTAGGTAATTTAGGACCTCGCGCGGCCCGCTCGGACCTTGACACGCCGTCGGCGCGCTCGCCTGCGGCTGGTAACAAAAAAGATATCCCATCAACATGCTCGGCACCTTCTCCGCGGGTCTGGTGCTGCTCCCGCGCTTTCGCCCCCGGCCGCCTCCGAGTCCCGCCTGTTTCGGCGTGTTCATCGCACTGCTTTTTCCTTCGCAGGTGGCATGGCCTGCCCCTGCTTGCCTGGCGTCCGACTTGATTCGTGCGCCTGCGTACCCAAAAGTATCTCCATCAGCCCATTCAGAAACAGCCTGTTGTGAGAGGCTCTTGGGGTCTCTTGGAGCCATCTTGCGGCTCTCTTGAGGTTCTCTTGGGGTCCTCTAGCGGCACCAGGCGAAATCCCAGAAAAGGCAAGTAATTTCTCGAATCAGCACCGCAAGTAAGAACCCCAATGGGGCCATGGGAAGATGGTGGGGGAGATGTAGCAAAGAAGCCGAGTGCAGTGCTAAGACAGGGGCTTCCTGACGGCCCAATCGCTTGTGCTTTGCTGGCAGATCTCACGGGGCCCGCAACGTAAACGCGCGCCGCGTCCAAGAGCCGACTAGCCCCGCATGGTCACTTTTTGGGCGCCTGGGGCCTCGGGCCCATCGCAAGTCGAGTCTGTGAAGTCGGCACGGACGGCCAATGATACCAAAGTCTCTCCCCTCTCCTTGCTCGCTCTTGGGCGCCTGTGGCCTTGGGCCCATCGCCTGTCGAGTCTGTGACGTCGGCAGTGACTTCCGACGTTCTCGCCTCTCTCCTTGCTCCTGCTCTGTCTCTGGGCCACCTGTTTCCAGGCTCCGGCGCCTCCTCCTCCTCCTCCTCCTCCTCCTCCTCCTCCTCCTCCTGCTCTGGGGAAATATGACCCAGTGGAAGGGCCCAGCCATATGCAGCTTCGTGTACCGCAGTTGTGTGGGCTCACTGTTGCATCGAGGATACTCAATGAGGCTCGTGCATGTTGTTGCCCTTCATTTGTGCTGCTATTGCTCTCTCTCAGTTCCCCTCGCGGGGTGGCGGAAACTCCGTGCTTCGGGGGCGCGACGGCGCGAGAGTGGAGGCCCCGAGGAGAAAAACAGCAATTCGAGCACCGCAGCTGTGAGCCTCGCCTCCGGTGGAACGCCCCATCCCACGCTTGCGCGGTGGCCTCGCGCAATCAACTCGGATACGCACGAGCAGAGGGACAGGGGTGACAGCAAGGGGGTCGCTCGCGCAGGAAAGTGGGCGGCGACGGAAACAGGAAGGACATGAGCATCCCAACCCTGCCCCAGCCGCGCCCTGTCCCAATTCCAGCCCTCGACCCGGTGCCGTCTGCCCAACGCCCCAACCTCTCTGCCCGGCTCGAGGCTCCAACACCTGCCCCAAGCTGGCCCCATCTCACGACGCAGGGCCGGTCCGTGCCTGGCCATGCCCCAACCCCAGCCCAGGCCTTGCCCCGGCCCTACCCCTGGCCTGGCCTGGCTCCGGCTCTGCCCACACCCTGGCTTTGGGCCAGTGGCCGAAAAAACAATGAAAAATAGACGACCCTCGGGCATATTTCCGGCGCAGCCCGACAGAAGCCCACAGATAGATTTTCAAATTATATTAGTTCCGATCTTTTATGTTTTTCACGCGTGTTTGACATTTAGGAATTTCCTACGTGTATATGTAAATTCAAGCCATGTCTCCGTCTATGTTGTATTGTAAAGTGGGTGTATGCTACCAGGTGCAGCCGATTTGGTGCAATCAATACGGTGTAATTCATGTGGTGCACTGTACGCTGTGACATCGATAGGGTGCCATGACTGTTGCCACTCATGAATTATCAGTTCTAACGTTCGCGCAAATATCCCGCCCTCCCACCTGCAACATGTCCGGCATAGTGTACAAGGCCACGATTGCGGTTGCCGTTTGGAACTTGCTAGCGCGTCTTTAAGGCCGCACTGGCGCGCGCGCGCGCTCCGGCGAAGATCGACCAGCTGGGTTGGCGCAACAAATGCGACCGCGATGGCACTTACGGATTGGAACTTGCGAGCGAGTCTCAACGTTCGCACTGGGGCGCGGGCGTTTCAGTGCGGGTCGGGGATTCGTGCGGGCTTGATATCATGATGACGTCGACGACGGTGGCGAAGATGATGATAGTAGCTATGGCGATGATGGCGATGACGACGGCGAAGCCAATGACGGCGCCGATAGTGACGACGATGACGATGATGATGTCCATGTGTCGGACAGAAAGGTGATTGTGCTGCTGATGGTGGTGGTGATGCTGGCGATTGACTATGACGATGACGATGACGGTGGCGATGCGAAGGCGCTGACCTGAGTAAGGCGGTGCGCGCACATAGTCAAGCATTATTGCATATTCATCGTTGAAGAACTTTCTGGGCTCATCGGACTTGCGAGGAGCTCCACCTTGCAAATTTCGGAAACCATAGGTCGTGTCAGGTTTTCGACGCGCGCGTGGTGGCGGCGCATGTGGCCCGCATGGTGTTATTTCATATGGGTTCGTCCAGTCGGTGCTTTCTAGATCAGCGCGGATGCACCGCGTGGTGAGGTCTCAATGCGGATTTTGAACGGGATAACAGAAAGCGTCGGGTTTTGAACAAGAAATGCTGGCGGGCAGAACACTGGCAAGGTCTTTTGTTGATAAAAGCAAGTGTTTCTGGACCATTTGTTTTTATGTGGGATTAGGGATTTCTTTCAGCATTGATGTGTCGGGCACTATTTGGACATGTACGCGCGCGTGTGGACTTGTATTATCCGTAAGGGCTTCGCCCCCTGCCGCCGGCCCCCTCTCTATATTGGGATGTTCGGGCGCCGTCTTGATGACATTCGGGAACGTCATGCTAGGGCGGCTGGCGATGAGCAAAACAGATTGAGATGTTGAAGTTGTTGTTGAACGCTTTTTTGCCTTTGGCACTTTCCTCCAGTTGTTCACTGGAAGCGCTCTGGGAACGGCTGGGAATTGCTTCAGGCAATCTCTTTTTTTTTCGGCTCTGGAGGAGTGGTGCCTTTGGGCAGCTTCCGCGAGGTGGATTCGTAGCGTGGGGGGTGCGCGCGAACTTGGGGTAATTTGCAGGGGATCGTGGCCTCGGGGGCGCGAATGTAGCGTAAATTACGAGGGATAGTGGCCTGGGGGGCGCGACAGCGACGTAATTTACGAGGGATCGTTGCCTCGGGGGCGCGAATGTGGCGTAATTCACGCGGGATCGTGGCCTCGGGGGCGCAAATGTGGCGTAACTTACGAGGGATCGTGGCCTGGGGGGGTGAATGTGGAACCCACCGCCAAATTTTCCAGAAAGGGAGGGGGGGCAAAAGAATACCAGCGGAGCACATATCCCAAAACAGAAAATTGCCGTTTTTCTGCTTTGGAAAGGGGCGCCTTTTGGGCAGCCTCCGCAAGGCGGATTCGTGGCCTCGGGGGCGCGCCCGCTGCGTAATTTACAAGGGATCGTGGCGTCAGGGGCGCGAATCTGTCGAGGGATCGTGGCCTCGGGGGCGCGAACATGACGTAAAATTATATGGGATCGTGGTTTCGGGGGCGCGAATGTGGCGTAAATTACGTGGGATCGTGGCCTCGAGGGCGCGAATGTGGAGTAATTTACAAGGGATAGTGGCCTCGGATACGCAAATGTGGCGTACATTACGAGGGATCGTGGCCTCGGAGACGCGAATGTGGCGTAATTTACACGGGATCGTGGCCTCGGGGGCGCGAATACATAGTAATTTGCGAGGGATTATGTCTTGGGGGGCACGAAACTCCCGTATGTTTTACGTGTCCCACGCCCCCCAAGAAATTCTGAGAACCCTCCCGGGGGACGCTAACCAGGCTGGTTTTCGGCTTCCCCCCTCGCGCGGACAGTAACAATCAGGTAGCAGCAACCTTCAGCCTCGCAGCCTGATGGCCCCGCAAGGGGGCCGGCGGATTTGTTGCGTGGGATGCCTGAGCCTATTTTTTTGCATATCAGCGAGTGCGCGCGAAGGGGTATCATTTGACCGGGATGACGGGGGAGCCGATATCTGCCTGGTTGGGGTGGCTTTATTTCACCTGTTTCCCACCGGGGGGGGGGGGGGCGGTCGAGGCATGATTGTTTGAGAAGAGACCGTACGAGAAGCTACCTGGAATTGTAACCACTGCGCGGGGCGGTGACGAAGCAGCAGCAAACGCCCACGGCGCGAAAACCAGCGAAACCCAGCCCGCGCACGGGGCAGGACTGCAGCGGCGACGGGCTCTCACCGTGCGGAAACCCCGGGGAACCTAGCAAATTACTGCGAGGGCCTTATAGCTGGTGCCGCCGATCCTCTGCAGGGGGACGACGGCGACGGCGACGACGACGACGACGACGACGAAGACGATGAGAACGACGACGACGATGACGATGAGGACGGCGTGTTTGCCCTGTTGGGGTTGTCTTGGGAGTGTTCCTAGGGCGGTTTAGGCTTTCTTGGGTGGAAAGCTCCTGCCAGAGAGGGGGCACCTTCATTATGGCACTTGCTATTCGGGGAACCGGCACATTTGAAGAACAGCGCGGTGCCAAGCTGCAGTATCCGAGTGCAAGATCCCCCAGGTCAGTCGTCAGGCATGATCTTGAATCAAAAGCTGGCGTGCGTGCGAGTGATGTGTGCGCGCTGAGAATCTTATGGCGCCAGGACGCGATGGCAGTGGCACAGCGATAGCGGCGATCATCAGCCAAATCTACAAGCTACCTGTCATTCCTCCTACTCATATCCCCTCCCCTCCCCTCCCCTCCTTGTTCTCGTCGTCGTCGTTGTCGTCGTCCTCGTCGTTATCCTCGTACCCTGCGCCAATTCCTCTCGAAGGCCCCCCCCCGCAGACCACCGCCCTTTCCCTCTGGTTGCCGCTGCGCGTCCTCCCCGCGTCGGCGAGGCCACTGCCAACCCGGTGCGGAAGGCGATCTCCGCCCAAGGAGGAGGAAGGGGAGGAGGAGGAGGAGGAGGAGGAGGAGGAGGAGGAGGAGGAGGAGGAGGAGGAGGAGGAGAGGATGAGGATGAGGATGAGGATGAGGATGAGGATGAGGATGAGGATGAGGAGGAGGAGGAGGAGGAGGAGGAGGAGGAGGAGGAGGAGGAGGAGGAGGAGGTCGTCGTCGCACTCCTTTCCCTGGGGAGGATGAGGAGGATGAGATGAGGAGAATGATCATGAGGAGAAGGGAGAAGAGGAGGAGGAGGAGGAGGAGAAGGAGGAGGAGGAGGATAATGATGCTGATGATGGGAGCGATGATGATTATGCTAGTGGTGGTGATGATAATGAGGAGGAGGAGAGGGAGGAGGAGGAGGCGGAGGAGGAGGAGTAGGAGGAGTTGGAGTTAGACTTGAGAGTGAGGGGATGAGCGAGGAGGAGGACGAAGATGAGGAGGAGGAGGAAGCGGAGAGCGCTGTGCTGAGGAGGAGAGAGAAAGAGAGAGAGAGAGAGATAGCCTGCCAAGACACAGTGCAATTGCTGCATCTTGCTGCCATTCGCTGCTGATGCCTCGTCCGCTTTCCTTGGAGTGCCTCCCTTGCCGCTCTTCTGCTGCTCTCTTTTTGTTGTTCGTTGGTCACGCTCGTCCCTCTCGTCCCTTCCCCCTCCACCTCCACCTCCCTCTTCCGCTCTCAATCCTTCCTCGCTTCTGGTACGCTGCCCATGCCCCTCGTGCTCTTAGCCGCCGCTGTCGTCTTCGTCGTCGGCTGCTCCTCCTCGTCCTGGTCCTTTTCCTCCCTCTCTACCATCTCCTCCTGCTAGTGCTTATTATCTTCGTTGTCATCCTTGTCGTTCTTCTTCTGTTTATGCTCCTGCTCTTCACTCATGAGTGGCTAAAGCAACTGAGCACTTGCATGGACATATGGGAACATAAAGATGCGCTTCCCCATCCGCCCTGCCGTCATATCTGTGCATTGCGTGATGCATTGTGCATGAGATGTTTCAGACATGTAAACCATCCCATCGTTTCAATATGAAGGCAGGGGTGTGGTGGGGGCTTCTTAGCATTCTTTGTTCTGGCTGAAGAGGGCCTCTTTCCAATTTTTCTGATTTTCCCTCCTCGTCTGCCGCTTGAAGTGCACGCGTCGTTTCTTCCTCAACTTTGGCGGGACAGACTCGCCCATCCCCAGTAATCAGCCGGCACAGGTGATCAACCTTCTGCAGAAGATGCAGAAAAAGATAGAGCAGGAAGGTGAGACTGAGAAGGATCGTGCACTTCTCGGTCTTGCTGACGCCGTCATGCGTCTGTGCGTTTTGCTGCCAAACGTGTGGCTTCCTCCCCATGTGGTTTTGATGGGTTCCAGGGGTGGGGAGTCGAGGGAAGGGATGACGAGGGGGAGGATGAGGAAGAGCAGGTGGTGGATGGTTAAGGAGGGAAAGGGAGAAGGAGAAGAGGTCGCGGTTTTTTGGCCTTGCAAGGGATCGGCTCACAACATGTTTGGTTCACATGCGGGGGCTTGTGCATATGCAGACTCTCGTTGCCCGTGCAGCCGTGCACCTGCAATTTTTTTTTGGCTGAAACAGGAGGTCCTCAAGGCGGCGTGCTCGCACCATCTATTTTGATGGCATGTATATGTTGCATCGCATCGTAGAGGGGCAAAACAAATACAAGCCGATACGTCACGTGGCAACGCAAAATAGCTGAGAACACTCTGTTCTACATGGCTCGTCACATGGTGATGCGGGGGAGGGGGGGCGGACAAATAATGTTCTACTTTGCTCGCCTCGTGGCAACGCAACGGATTCTGACGAAACATCATCCTACTTTATTCGTCACGTGGCAACACAGGGACGCGAAACCACATTCTACTCTAGTCGCCGCATGGTAGCGTAGATGGGCGAAACACATATCTATATACAGTACACGCCACGTGGCAACCGAATGGTGCTTAGAACAGTCTGTTCTGCTTGGTTCGGCACAGGGCAATGCAGGGCAGCGGAACAAAAACGATTTCACTCTAGCACGCAATATCCGCCACGTGGAAATTCAGGAGGTGGGGGAGGGGCGAACACATACACTTCAAGTCTATCCGGCACGTAGCACCCTCGCAGCTTGGCAACGCAAATGGACTGATATTATGTTTTTTACACTCTATTAGTCACGTGGCCACGCAGCAGGGCAGAAACAAACGATTTCACCCCTGCTCGCCACGTGGCAACCCAGAGGGGCGAAACAAATGTCTATCCGTCACATTGCAACGCAGAGGGGCAACACAAATACATATCCGTTCTATTTGCCACGTGATAATGCAAAGGAGACGATAACACATTATTCTACTCTAATTCGTCACGCGGCACCGCAGGGAGTGGGAAACATACGATGCTGTACAGGTTTAAGCGAGAAGTCCGTCTAAGACTGTCGTCGACTCCGCCGATGCCAACTGGGGCCCCTGCCACGGCTCTGCATTACGTATTTGCTTTGTTATCAGGGAGTCGTCGAGAGGCTGGAAAGTTGAAGATTGAAAGATGCTGGGGGGGCGCGAGCAGAGAATGCAAAAGTGAAATATCGATTCAGATGGAGATGAAAGTGTAGGATCTCGGAAAATTCGGCATCCTTCAATCTGAATGCATCGGATCGAAAGGTGGCAAGATGAAACCATATTCCGAATTGGATATCCTGGATCAAACTTCTTGACATTGAGATTGTAATGTTCACGATGGGACAGAGGATTCAAACATCGACAGATTGGTGGCGTTCAAATCGGTGGGCAGGGAATCAAATCTTGGCGGGGCTTCACAGAACACAAGCCAATCGAAACGCCGCCCATCTCGCAACAACGTTGGACCGCGATCTCCGCCCCGTTCGCAACACCGTGCAATCGTGATCTCTCTTGAAGCAAACTTCGAGTCAAAGCATCTGGGGGCCATGCTTCAACTATTTTTCAAGGGCATCTGGATTACAGGAACATAGCTTGCGGCTTTCGGGCAAATATTGTTTGTCATCAGACATCAGCAAGCCTCAAGCCGGCGTCCACATATTTTAGCGCACGTCTTACACATTGGTGCGCCAGAGGCCGTGCTACGTACAAAATTATGGCCCCAGGATGATTTTCGAATCCACATACTAATTTGTGAATCCACCCTCTAGAACTTCATGGCCCTTCAGCACATTTGTAGAGACATTTTTTAAGAACCCTGGGCACGGCCCAAGATGCTTCCAAGATCCTCCCAGGACTGTCCCTCGGGACCGTCTTGTGGCAGGTTCGAGGTTGGGCCCGCGGCGATTCTCGCAAAGCCCCTGAACCAAATTCGCGGGGATTCCCTGCAGTGCACGAGAGCGCGTGATATCGCCCAGGAGCGCCAGTGTTTTCAGGGTCTGGGCCCCTTGAAGAACATGTACAACATTCAATGAAGAGAATGCTGAGGGACCTGAGGGTATGCCACCTAGTGCCTGAGGCACGGTGGCGGATATTAAGAGGACATGAGGCGCACCTTGATTATCGTGCCCCTGGGGGAAGACGCTGTTGTTGGCGAGCCGTACCCGTTCAACGGTGTTTTTGGAGTGTGAGTCGGGGCGTAGCTTCTGCCTCCTCTGCAGGAGCTCTTCGATAAGTTCATGTGTTATCCGAGAAGCCTTGCGGCACATGTCTGCTTTTTATCCGTATATAAGACTCGTTACAGAGTAATGTGGTTGGGGTGCTAACAGATTGCTGGCGAGCACTACGCAATACGTGGGGCGTAATTGTCAGCCGTGATCTTGAAGTGGGCCCTTAGCTTGCTCAGAGTTGTCGTGGCCATAGGCGACCTGACTGGTCCGCTGTTCAGTCCTCTCTTGCTTGTTTCTGCCATCGCCCACCTGCCTCGACCGCACCGTAGGCAGTCGACGTCGGCGTCGCATGGTGGTCTTTTGATGCCCAGGGAGAACCCTGGGGGGCTGGAGGAGAGCCTTGGACGGTCCAGCGAGGCTTCTGCAGGCCCAGGAGAGGCTCAGAGAGTCTGCGGATAGCCGGCGGCGTGTGGGGCTTCGGCTGGGGACCTCCGCCCGCTCCTCCTCTCTCCTCCCCTCTTTCTCATCTTTATTTTGAAGGTTGGGTCAATGGATTGCCGTAAAATCTGACTGTTCGCTGCAGGCCGACGCGGGTGCGGAAGCGCGCAGTTTGCCCATCACGAGTGGTGGTTCAGCGGACTGCCTGCAAGAAGGAAGCCGCATAGATGAGCGATGTGCTCGTCTCTTCCCCCTCCTCTTCCTCCTCTTCCCTCGTCTTCTTGCTCTCTTCCCCCTTCTTCTCCCCGCTCCTCCTCCGCTGATGGAGGGTCGCGATAGTTCTGCAGAGTCCGACGTCTCAGGACGTTTTTGCTCTCGGTAGTGTTTGGTATGGAAGCTTCGTCTGCCCCTTCCGAAGTGGAGGTTTGAAGGATGAAGGTCTCCTTGAAATAGGTCGTCTGAATGAGCGAGATGTCCGCGGGTCCACCTTTCATGACGCGACAACTCACACCCATACCTATGCGACCCCTAGATGTCCAGGGCTGGACTTCCGTGGGGGCCCATGGGCGTGTGCTGTCGGACGGGGGCCCCCGCTCGAACGGGAGCCCCCCCCCTCGGGGTTCGACAGCCCGCGCCCGTACCTCTGGCGCTCTCGTCTCCTTGCCTTTCCCCTTTCCTCCTCCCCGAAGGCTTGAGCGCGTGCTGTTCTTTTGTCGCTGCCGCGTCCCCGGCTTGCCCGCGCGCGCGTGCGGACCGCCCCTGCCGCGCCGCGACGCGAGAAGCGCTGCTCTCTGGTCAACCCTTGGGTGGCAGGGGGCCGCGCATCCCCGGCTCCGCTTCGGCCCTGCCTCCCGCCCCCCCCCCCCTGCCATCGCGCTGGGCGGTGTCGGCTTCCTTCGCGGGTGCGCGCTCGGATTCGGGGCGCCCTTCCCCCCCCCCCCCCTGGGCGGCTCCCTCCCGCCCAACACCTCCGGAGTCTCGTGCCTGTGCCTTTTTTGGGGGGCCAGCGGCGAGCCCAGGGGGGAGGTGAGAGGGGGCGGGCTTCCTAGGGAGGCTCGGAAATCCTCTTGGCCTTCTGAGAGGTTTTCTGGGCCTTCCCCGAAGTCGCAGAACACTTCTCGGAAGGCCGGAGTCCGCAGTGCCCCTGAGAAGCCCCGCCCATTTCTGAGAAGGCCTCCTCCTCCTCACTTCCCCCCTCGCTCGCCGAGGATGTTGACGAGCGAACAACACACACCCATACCCATAGCATAGGGAGGTCGAACGTAGGAGCACTGGCTGTGGGCGTGGGTGCGGGTTGCCGGACCCCAAGAGAGGCTCCCGTTCCAGCGGGGGCCCCCATCCGACAACACGCGCCCATAGCCCTCCCTATGGGCATACTTAGCTGTGTGTGTGTGTGTGTGTGTGTGCTTGTGTGTGTGTGGGGGGGTACGGGCGTGTGTCGTTCGTTCGTCATGTGTCGTGCATTGGCAGGGCAGCGGTCGGGGTGCTTCGTCGCTCGTCCGCCTGCTGCACTGCGGCCGGGTCGCAGCAGGGCCGCGGGCCCTCGCCTGGCTGGTCGATGCAGGGCCGCCCGCGCTCGCCTTCCCCTGTGCTCGCGGCCCCTCGCTGCGACAGATGCCGCGCATCGGGGGTCCCCGCCCGCCACCGCGCTGGGGGACGCCGTCCGTCCATGCCCCTCCCCGCCCCCTTACCTTCCCCCGCCCTTCCTCCTGCCCGCCCCTGCCCCTTCCCCTCCCCCCCCCTCCTCCCCTCCCCCCCCCTCCCCTCCCCCCCCTTCCCCTTCACCCCTTCCCCTCCCCCAGTGGGCGCATTGCAGCACAGACTATGCGGTATATGTCCTGTCGGTGGATATAGCCATACATGCAGTGGAAGGCGATCTCATGAATCGGGACACACTCGCAGAATGGAGGTCTCACATCCTTGCACGACGGGTGGTGGTGTCGGGTGGCGGGCCGCCGTGTGAGACCTGGTCTGCCTCTCGATGGGCAGAAGGCCAGGGCCCCCCGCCACTACGGACGCATGACCAATTTTGGGGTAAGACGGCAATTACTGAGCGTCAGATGGAACAGCTGTGGGTGGGCAATGCGCTATACCATGCTATGCTGGAGTTTTTCACTGCACATATGCCCGGGCGGACAATGTGACGACCTGGGGGCGGTTGGGCGAACATAGTGAGAGATTTGACCGTTCGTCTCGATAACATATTTTTTTTTTTGCACCTGAAGTGGGTCATGCCGCGTCTGCCTGTCAAATTGTCAGGTCTGTAGCTGCACTATCACTATCGAAACACTTTCGGGAACCGACTTTGCATGAAAACCCCAAAACATTTTCCAAGTTTTTAAGCTGAGTTTCGAGGTTTATTTCTTTGCATAATCTAAGCACTTCTTTGCGTGTCTAGAGCTCTACGAGGGTCCCGGCGGCACTCCCAGCCGTGCGGCTGGAGGCTCCGAGCCGTCATCTCGTTTACCTGCCATCCGATGCGTGGTTTCCAGTCGTCCCCAGCAGTCTCGACGACCGATTTTGATCAGTGTGAACATGGTCAGACGTCAAGGGCCCCACTAGGATCGCTGTACTTCGACTCCCAGGGCTGCACGCCGCCCTGCTTACGACCCCTGGAAACGGCAGATGTTCGCACGGTACGGACGGACACGAAACGCTTCTTGGGTATGATAGGGATAGGAGGGAGTGGTGCACAACCAGAAAGAAGACGTATCCCGCTGGCCTGTGCAAATGTATCGGTGCTACCACCGCTGATGCGGTGCGTACCATGTGGGAAGGGGATGTGGACAGTATTGAGCGCGTTGTTCCGGAGGACATTGGGGAGGATGGTAGAGTACGTGATGGACTACTACGCTTCCTTGTGTCCTGGGATCCCTATTCTGGCACAGACGAGGGATGGGCTCCTGACTCTGTCTCTCGGCGCACACGCTGTGGCCGACACGACCCCGAGCTCGATAGCTTTCGACCGCTACACGTCCCCCCGACATCAGAGCAGGCTACCTCTTCCACCTCACAGGTTCGCGATGACCTGGCGGAGGCTAGACCTACAGGCCCACCTGAGGTTGATGAGGAGCAGGAGTATGTAGATGCACGTGTTTTTTGGTGATTCGCAGAGGGCAACAGATCCTCCCCTCCCGCCCGTCTCTGTGCCGCTAGCACGTGAAGTCTTGGAGCGCATTGCGCAAAACCGCGCGCGGGCACGTGTCAGAGGAGCTGCTAAACTGCAGGAAACGAGACAGGCTCGCTTGCGTGAGGTAGCCCCGTGGACCCTCGATCCTAGTTTTTGGCAGAGGCTTGTTCGGATAAGTTGCTGCTTGTCATTGAACAGGAGAGGTAGGGGGTTGTTGTTCGGTTTTGTGTGGAGAGGTAGAGGTGGAGGTGCAGAATAGCAAGTTGCTGTCGTCTTCTGTGCCGCCTCTCTCAGCCACCTCTCTCTGTGCCTGCTCGCTCTCTGGTGGCATGCAACACCGGGGGCTCTACGGCATGATGGCTCAGGACCATACTGTTGCTGCCTCTTTGGCCTCGCTTGCGATCTCGGTGCTTCTCTCTCCGTTCGGTCTCCAGCTGCCGCCCCAGTTCGAGAGGTTTCGGGCGCCGTACCAGGTACGGCCAACCTCTCTCGGGGCGGGCGGCCACGAGCGCCGGCCCGCGCCCGCGCATCGGGCACGCCAGGCCGTCTCACCTTTCCCACTGCCCTCCCCAGCGTTTCAGCTTATATGGTCGGGACCGAGGGTGGGTTTAGGTATGTTGGCGGGGACGAAGTTCCACTGCGGCGTTGGAGCAGGTATTGGCCACAGGTAGAGCGTGCGAAAATCGTGCTCTCCCGCTGGCCCCTGCCTCGCACCCGCCCCCCCCCAGCTGCCTTTTCGGCCTTTCGCAGGTCGTCTCACCTGCTCCCCCCCATTTTGATCAGCCTCCCCTTGCCTCTTGGCGCTTCTCTCTTCGCTCGGTCGCTAGCTGCCGCCCCAGTTCCGCAATCCAAAATCCCCGTCCTCCTGGTGCCCTCCCCGTCCTCCCCGTCCCTTTCGCCCCTCGTCCTCGTCCTCCCCCGCGTCCCCGTCCCCCGCCCCTGCCCCCCAAACCCCGTCCCCCTGCTCTCCCGTCCCCTTCGTCCCTCGCCCGGGTCCCCCCAAGCCCCGTCTCGCTTCCACTCGTCCTCCGCCCCCCCTCTGCCTCGGCCGCCGCTGCTGGTCCTGCCGGCGCGCGCCTGGTGGGCGGGCGGACTGCAAGACGGGCGCGGGCGACTTGTCGAAGAGCATCGCAGCCGCGGAGGACCTGGCCGCGCTCCGCTCCCCGGGCCTCTCGCTGGCGACTTGAAATCCAATCGTTTTTTGTTCTTTTGGTTTTTTGTTTATTATTTTACAGCATTACCAGTATTATTAGCATTCGGATTATTATTCCTACTCCCCTTATTTTTATTATTATGATTATTCGTATTATCATTATTTTCTTATCATTGCTATTATTATTATGACTATTGTTGTTTTTGTTGTTGTTGTTGTTGTTGTTGTTGTTGTTGTTGTTGTTGTTGTTGTTGTTTTAAGTACTATTTTCGAGTTGCATTATTAGTATGATTACCAAGCTTATTCATATTTTTGTTCCAATAACATAAGTTATCGGTTTTCTTCGTAGTATTATCATTCGTATTGGTAACGTTATTATTATTATTATTTTTATTATTAATTATATTTATTATTATTATTATTATTATCATTATTATTATGTATGTATTATTATTATTATTATTTTTATTATTTTTATTCGTACTACTATTATTATCATTATTATTATTAACATTCGTATTAAGATCAGTATTATTAATATTACAGTATTTTTTGGTAGATGACATCATTTTCCATTTTCAGAAATATGACTATTAATTCGTAGTTTTAACCACAAGTTTTGTTTGTTTTGTTTTTGTCTATTGCTTGTATGTTTTTTGTTGTCCCACAGCAGCGAGGAGACTTCCCCCAGGCACGGGAGAGGCTCCCCTTCCTCGGGACGGCATCCAGCTGAGCGACGGAAGCAAATGGGGTCGCGCTCACCCACACTGGCGCATGAGCTGACCGCGTAATGTCGCGCGTAGGGGCCGTCGTTTCCGCCGTGGCGCGTCGCGTTGGTGGCCCGCGCAAGCCGCCGCCGGAGGTCGACACGCCACCTTGCGTAAGGCGTTGCGTTTCACCTTGTCGGCTCCCGCGGGGGGTGCCTCTTCGAAGAGCCCGGCGTCGGCGCCAGGGGAGGGCTCCCCCCCAAGATCGCACAGCCACGTGGGGACCGCCCCCACGCGGGTGGAGGGGGAAGCAGGGCTGGATCTAAACGGTATTTTGGCCATCTCGTGGGCCGTTTTTTTTGTTTGCTTTGCATGCAAGGCGAAGCGAAGGCAAAACGAGGAAAAACGAAAACCAGAACGAGAACGACAAACACCGCTCAGGTTCAGCCCTGTGGAAACGCTCCAATCCTTGACACCGTCACCACTCCCTAATAGTTTTTCTCGGGGGTGGACAGAACCCCCACCCTGACACATCCTGCCTCCTCGATTAGTGAATTGTCCGTTTTCGGTTCTCGAGAAGGCGCCGCGGCCGTCATTTTCCATGCCTGCGCCCGCCAGGCTTGGGTCCGAGGTCGTTTTCACTAAGCCACGTTTTACTGAAGGGGGGTTCTGTGCATCCCCGATTTTCGCCAGAGGGCCCCACAGGCGGGGCGGGGACCACGGGGGACCACGGGGGAGCCCCACAGGCGGGGCGGGGAGCCCGAGACCGCCCGGCTTGGCAGCCGCTGCGCTCGAGACTCCCGCGGACCTTATTCGGCACTCGTGCTCTGGCACTCGCGCTCTCGCCCCAATGCCGGCTGCGTTCTTGGTCCGGGCGGCCACGATCCTGTGAAACAAAAGTGCACTACGGTGCGCCTCGCCATGCTCTCACCCCTGTCCCGGCCTTTGCTGCTACTAGGGCGCTTTGCTGGGGTGATTTGTCGACTCGGGTGCTTCGCGACGCTCTTTTCCACAACTTTCGCGCTCTTGGGGCAAGTTGTGGGCCCTGGGCAGCAAAGAAATTGTCGGGATCAGACGCTGTTCCGGAGCAGCAGGAAGAGGAGTCGGAGTCGGAATCGGAGTCGGAGTCGGAGTCGGAGTCGGAGTCGGAGTCGGAGTCGGAGGAGGAGGAGGAGGAGGAGGAGGAGGATCCCGTTTCGGATCCGGCCGGTTTCGGCTCCAGCCTGTTTCGGCTCTGGCAAGTTTCGGCTCTTGTTCGTTTCGGTTTCGTTCCGGGATGGCTTGGGTAGGTTCTGCTGTCGGCCGATGTTGTTTTGCATTCGTTGTGGCGCGCTCTCGGCCACTAGTGTTATGAAACTGACGAGCGAGTGCATGGGAGCCCTGGTTCATTACTCTCCCGTGCTGGTGTTGGTGCCAATTGGGGGCGATGCCAAAGCGGGTCACGACTGGGGCGGTCGCCACTTCCTCCAGGACCGCTTCCTCGAGGGAGCCCCACATGCCCCCGCCCTCGTCATATCAAGGGGGATGGCCCATGGCTTGTTTGGGTAGACATTGGCCGTAATGAAATTCGATCCTTGCCCCCTTCCCGTCCAGGGTCTCCGTTCTTTTCGCTCCTCCACCGCCCTCTCCGCTTTCTTTTACTTGTTCTCTCTCCCCGCCCCTGCCCCTCACCCCTGAGGCAAACTGATGCGGCAGGGGAGGACGAGGAGGAGAAGGCGGAACGAGAGGCGGAGGAGGAGGAGGAGGAGGGGGAGAAGGAAGAAGTGGAGGTGGAGGAGGAGGAAGAGGAGGAGGAGGAGGAGGAGGAGGAGGAGGAGGAGGAGGAGGAGGAGGAGGAGGAGGAGGAGGAGGAGGAGCAGGAACTTATGCAAGGTGAGGTGAGGGGGAGTTCCAGGTCGCCGTGGGTCTGCAGAAGGTTGATCTCCTTAGTGAGTTCCGAGTGGCACCAGAGCACCGCTTCCTTCGGATCCTGGAAGCCATGCGGAGCAGCTATCTTGCCTATAGCCACGGGTTCGGGGACCACGAGCCCGCAAAGGCATGAGACGAACGACGGATCTTGTGAAGAGGGAAGAGGGAGGTAAGCAGGATTTGGGGTTGTTCGGACGTGCGGGCTCCCGCGCGGCGCACTTCGTTGCGACGGCGATGCCTGCAAGGATGTTGCCGAGGCATTCTTTCCACGCGTGCCAGGTTGCGTTCGACGATCATCCTAATGCTCGCGGTGGTGCCAGCGCTCTCGGCAGCTCAGCCCGAGCGTGCGGGCCAGCTTCCAGCACGCAGCAGTGCGAGCGTTTTTCTTTTCATCAAGCCTCCCGCTGCAGGGCAGGGCTGGACCTGGACTTCGGCTGTGTTTTGTTTTTCGTTTTGGCAGGGAGGTACAGGAAAACAGGGAGAGCGAAACGAAACACAAATCACAAAGCGATAACAAAACGGAAATCACCGTTTAGGTCCAGCCCTGCTGCAGGGCCCATCGCTCTCGCTTCCCGTGTTATTTCGTAGCCCCTCCCACGAATTTCGTCACTTGTTTGCGGGGCACTTCACTCTGTCAGGCGTTGTGGCCAGGACGTGCACCACGCCAAGCGTGCCAGCTCGCAGGCAACGCGCACTGAATTACCAACGCTGCCGGCAGGAAGCCCACTTCGACCATGCCTGCTGACATTGTTGAGTTTGGACTTTCGGGATGCCAAGGATGTCAGGTGTTCCAGAAGTTTTGGAGCTTGGAGGTTCAAGAGGTTCAGGATGTCGCGGTGGAGTTTGGAGTTTCAGGAGTTTTGGAGCTCGGGGTTTCGGGAACTGGAGACATGGTCCCACTGCCAAGGATGTTGCCAGGAAGCTTATTTCAAGCGTGCCGGCTCGCGTGTGGAGATCATCCCGCTGCCAGCCTGGCGCGCATCTCCTTGCCTGACGGATTGGTCACGGATGGCCGGGGGATGTCCAAGCAGTCTCATTTCAAACGTGCGTGTGTCTTTCCATTTCATGTGGTAATGCAATCGTGGAACCCTGTTGTTCTTAAATTTTTCCCAACCATCCTGTGGTGTTGGGTCCTCGTTTTGAAGAGACAGCGCTCCGCGTTCACTCCCGCTGCCCCCTCCCTCCTCCTCTTATCATCCCAACCCTGACTCTGCCCTCCGCATGTCCACCATTTCGGTTCACCCCTCACACGTTTCGTGGCCCCATACGGTAGAGGGAAACTATTAGTGAACACCCCCCCTGCTCCCCAAACTCAAAGTTGGCACGCGCGGGAGAGACTGGGGTCGAGGTGCAACTCATCAGACCCACCGCCAACTTTGAACATTGGGGGGAGGGGGAGGCGTTCACAGATGACTGTGGTATGAGTGTCCGCTTTTTTTTCCCGAGGCCTGTAGGGAGCTCCACCGAAGGCCCCAGTGGCAGCGCCCGCACGCAGTTCCACCCGCGTCTTGGCGCACCCCTCGCACGTTTCGAGGCCCCATAGGGAGCTCCACCGAAGGCCCCAGTGGCAGCAACCGCATGCAGTTCCACTCCTATCTTGGCGCACCCCTCACACTTTTCGTGCCCCCGTAGGGAGCTCCACCGAAGGCCCCACTGGCAGCGCCCGCATGCAGTTCCACCCCCATCTTGGCGCACCCCTCGCACGTCTCGTGCCCCCAGAGGGGGCTCCACCGAAGACCCCAAGGTACGCCCGCATGCATTTCCACTCCCATCTTGGCGCACCCCTCACACGTTTCGCTGCCCCACAGGGAGCTCCACCGAAGGCTCCAGTGGCAGCGCCCGCATGCAGTTCCACCCCTACCTTGGCACACCCCTCACACGTTTCGTGGCCTCACGGAGCTCCACCGAAGGCCCCAGTGGCAGCGCCTGCATGCAGTTCCACCCCCAACTTGGCGCACCCCTCGCACATTTCGTGGCCCCATAGGTAGCTCCACCGAAGGCCCCAGTGGCAGCGCCCGCATGCAGTTCCACCCCTATCTTGGCGCATCCCTCACATGTTTCGTGACCCTACAGGGAACTCCACCGAAGGCCACAGTGGCAGCGCCCGCATGCAGTTCCACCCCCATCTTGGCGCGCGCCTCACACGTTTCGTGGCCCCATAGGGAGCACATCGCACGTTCCGAGGTCCCATCGGAATGCCCCAGTGGCAGCGCCCGCATGCAGTCCCCTCGCCACCTTGGCGCACCCCTCACGCGTTTCGTAGCCGCCATTTGCACCGCCCCCCGCGCCATCATCGTCGCGGCGCGCTACCGGTGAGGAAAAGGTCGCACCCTGCATTACTCGCAGCTGCATATGGTTAGGTCCTTCGCCAGGCTAATTTTTGCCCCAAGCAGTGCTTGCACTTATTATTGGTTCTTGCTGGTGCTGCTGGAGGGGTGTGCAGGTTTTTCGGCTGGTGCCCAGCTGGTGGGCGCTTCGTGGGCGCTTCGCGGGCGCCAAGTGTTGGGCGGGCGGGAGGAGGATTTGCCGGGCAGTCCGCCCGTGAGCGCCGACGTGCCCTGCGTGTGGATGCCGAGGCTTCACCTGGTGCCTGCCCGTGGGGGCAGCGTGCTCTGGGAGGGGGTGTGCGCAAGTGCTGCCTGGTGCCAGCTCGCGGGCGCCTCGTGGGGGCCTTGTGCGATGGGGGGGGGGGTCGAACTCCATTTTGACGCCCGCCCGTGGGCAGCCTGCGGGCGCCCCGTGCGCTCGGCGTGTGCGTGAGTGTGCGTGAGTGTGTGTGTGTGTGTGTGTGTGTGGGTGTGTGTATTTGTCGGGGTTTCGCCTGGTGTTCCTCCTTGGCCGCTCGTGGGCGCATCGTGATCGCCGCGTGCGCTGACTGCTGGAAGATGTACTTCGACATCGGCTCCGATTTGGGAGGGGCGTGCCGGAATGGGTGGTGGGAGCTCACGTGAACTTTCGGGTTTGGGCCCCAGTTGGGGCCCCCTGTGGCTTTACGGGGCCATGAGGCGTGCGAGGGGTGTGCCAAAATGGGAGGCGGGAGTTCATGTGAATTGTGGCATTTGGGCCTTCGATGGGGCTCTCTATGGGGCCACTCAGCGTGCGATGGGTGTGCCGAAATGAGAGGCGGGTTTTCATGTGAACTTTGGCATGTGGGCCTTGGTTGGAGCTTTTCTTGGTGCCACGAAGCGTTCGAGGGGTGTGCCGACATGAGTGACGGGAACTCATGTGAACTTTGGCATTGGGCTTAGTTGGTGCTCCCTATTGGGCCACGAAGCGTGCGAGGGGTGTGCCGAAATGAGCGGCAGGAGCTCGTGTGAATTTTGGCAGTTGGGGCTCCCCATGGGGCCACGAAACGTGCGAGGGTTGTGCCAGAATGAGTGGCGGGAACTCCTGTGGCATTTGGGCGTTAGTTGGGGCTCCGTCTGGGGCATCGAAACGTGCGAGTGGGAGGCGGGAGTTCGTGTGAATGCTGGCATTTACGGTCTTGGTTGGGGCTCCCTATGGGGCCACGAAGCCCGTGAGGGATGTGCCGACATCAGTGGCGGGAGATCATGTGAGCTTTGGCATTTGGGCCTTCGATGGGGCTCTCTCTCTATGGGGCCACTAAGCGTCGATGGGTGTGCTGAAATGAGACGTGCGAGCTCATGTGAAATTTGGCATGTGGACCTTACTTGGGGCTCCCTTTGGGGCCACGAAGCGTGCGAGGGCTGCGCCGAAATCAAAGGCGGGAGCTCATGTGAACTTTAGTATTTGAGTCTTAGTTTGGGCCCCCCATGGGGCCACGAAGCGTTTGAGGGGTGTGCCGAAGGAGGGGGAGAGGTGGGGGAGGAGGAGGGGGAAGGTGGCACTTGGGAGGACGCGAGGCGTTGCGGATTCAAAACGAGGACCCAACACCACAGCATGGTTGGGAAGTATTTTGAGAGTTCTTGCGCCGACGGGGACGGACAAATCGTGACCCCTGGTGCACTCACACTGGTGTCGGAATATATTGAACAATCTGGCGCTCCGAGGGTGGACAAATCGTGCCCCCCAGTGAACTCACAGAGGTAGCAGAAAAATCTTTGAAGAGCTTGTCGGTGTGGGGCGGACAAATCGACTTCCCCGGTGCACCCACAGAGATTGCAGACAATTTTTCAATATTTTTCCGCGAAGTGATGTCCCGCGCCCTCCTTCTCCTCTTTCGTTCACCTCTTCCGCAGACGCCAGTTTAGGTTTGTTTACAATGATTGGGAGCCAGGATGAGGGTCATGGATAGGGCCACCTCCTCCTCCGCAAGCTCCCGAGCCCGCTTCGGCTTCCTCCGAGGGGCCAGAGTCGGAGCGGGCCCCGAATTCTGTTTCGGCTCCAGCCAGATTCGGCTTCATCCGCTCGTTTCGGCTTCGGCGTGTTTCGTCCCGGCCCATTTCGGCTTTGGCCCGTTTCGCCCCAGCCCGTTTCGGCTCCAGCCCGTTTCGTTCTTGCCTGTTTTGGCTCTGGCCCGTTTCGGTTTCGGCCCGTTTCGGCTTTCAGGTTCGCGCTTGCACCCAGGGCCAGGAAACCGAAACGGGCCGAAGCCGAATCTGGCTGAAGCCGAAACGGCCTGAAGCCGAAACGGACCGAAGCCGAAACCGACCGAAGCCGAAACGCACCGAAGCCGAAACGGGCCTGAAGCCGAATCAGGCCCTTGTCCCAGGGGGGGGGGGAACGCCCAGTAACATCACGACTTGCTCCCGCGGCGTTCTGGAATGGCCAGGGGCGACTACGAGGCGGACCGACGTCGTCTAGAGGCCTCCAGAGGCCTTCGTCTCTGGAGGTCCCTGGAGGTCTCTGGAGGATCACTGAGGTCCCCGAGGGTCTCAGGAGGTGTCTGGAGGTCCCCGAGGTCTCTCAGGTCTCTCCGGAGACCTCTGGAGTTCTGATGTTCCAACTTCTTTTATTTTGATCGCCATGATGAGTTTCGAACACCAAGGAAGTATCGTATCGAATCTGGAGGGTCTTTGCATGTCGGGCCCTGGAAGGCGATGCTCGTCCGCCACTTTGCCAGCGTGTCGGGGAGACACTGTTTCGATACCTCTCTGGGTGCTCGAAATCATTTCTGGGACGTGGTCCGTTTTTTTTTGTGTGTGTTTTTCCCACAGTGTGTGCTTTTCCCACGTGTGTGTGTTTTTTTTTTGTTCCCACAGTGTTTTTTTTTCCCCCCCCCCCCCCCCACAGTGTTTTTTTCTCCCACAGTGTGTGTGTGTGTTTTTCCCACAGTGTGTGTGTGTGTGTGTGTTTTTTCCCACAGTGTGTTTTTTCCCACAGAGCACGATGGGAGCAGCATACCTCTGGAGGCGCGAGCGGTGACGCTGCCGCGTGGGCCTGGGGGGGTGGGGAGCGGCCCCAGCAGCGGGCGTCGTCGCGCATCTGAGAAAAGCTCTCTTGTCGAGCTGCACCCTCGGCAGAGGCAGTGATGTGCCGTGGTCAGCTCTGCCAGGCTGGCACATGAAGTCACATCGCGTCTGGTTGCAACAGGCACCGTGTCACCATACATGGTGAGCATGTTCAGCTCGAGGGTGTCTTCGACGATGTCGGCACGCTGCGCGTCGGCCGTCCGCTTGGCTGGCCGCTGGACCACCTTCCATATGTCAAAACTCTGCGTGTGCATAAATATCCCATGGGCCTGTTTTCCACCATCATAAGTTGGATCGGGGAAGGTGGAGGAGGAGGAGGAGGAGGAGGAGGAGGAGGAGGAGGATCAGGGAGGAGGAGGAGGAGGAGGAGAGGAGGAGGAGGAGGAGGAGGAGGAGGAGGAGGACCCCCTCCCCCTCCCCCTCCCCCTCCAAGTTGTGGTGGTGGTGGTGGGAAACAGGCCCATCTCGTTCTGTGCATGCCAGACGGTGCACGCAGGGGTTCTGCTGCGGTCCTTGGGGTCCAGGGCCGCGTGCAGCGCAACGTTGCGCCGCAGACGCTGCAGCGCAGTCGGGCGCTGGCCTGGCAGCAGGGCGGCGAGCGCAGGGGCGCACGTCGCCAGGCGGTCTCCGAGGGCCTCGCAGTCGGCGATCTCGTCGAGCGCCTGCAGAAAAAGCGTCCCGTCCCGCGTGGAGCCCCTAATTTAGTCCTGCTTGGTGAGGCCAGGGAGGCGCCCCACAAACGCATCCGCCGCGTCCGGGTATGCTTGTGGCGCGCCTCACCGGCCTCACCAAGCAGGACCAAGAGCCTCACCACGCAGATCCGCCGCGTCGGTTTTGTCGCCGCGTCCCTGGCCCGCGCCTGCCATTTCCGACGCGAGCCCATCGCTTTCTGGGCGCCCGCCGCCGGCGGCGCCCTCCGTCGCTCTCTCGCGCTCGTGTGGTGCGCCTCCCGCCCAGGTTCGGGCCGCGAGTTCGGGTCAGCTGGAGCCAGAGTGGCGACGGAGCTGGAGGATGAGGACGGTGGTGATGATGAGGGCTGTGGGGGGAGGAGGGAGAGGGGCATGCTCGGGGGAGGAGGAAGAAGAAATAGAGCTCGCCAGCTTGCTGTGAGGAAGAGCGATGATTCTCCTCTTTGGGCCCTCTCAGGACAAGATCCCCATGCTCGAGACCCAGCTCAAGGCAGGGTCGGAGGCGAAGGTGCAGAGCGATGACGCCGCCAAGGAGGCCGAGGGGGACGGGTGACGTCCAGCTGGCGTGCTTCGCGTTTGGCTGATGCCTGGCTTGCCTCAGACCCCACTTCGGCGTTCGGATGTCGGGTGTGCGCTCTGTCTGAGAAGCTCCTTGGAGGCACCCGAAGGCCTTTGGAGGCCCAAGCAGGTTCAAAAGCATTGCGAACGTGTGCAATCACCTCGGGGAGGAGAAGGAGGAGGGGAGAAGGTAGGGAGAGAGGCACCCACGTGAGCGGACTACCGACTCGGGTGAGCTGGCCCAAAGGTAATTCACGGTGTACATACCCACAGCTGGTGCCGAGGTCAAAATTGAAGTGCACGTGTACATGGAAAGGGCCCACCCTGCAGGTTTGGTTGATAGCACATCGTTGAGCGGTGCTGCAGCCTCTCCTGAGCACAGACCCCCCCAGATCATCAGCCAGACAAGCCGGATTTTCACCCTCATGCCTTGCTGGACTGGGTGCGTTTCCGCTTTGCTACTGACACCGCCTCCCCTCGTCAGGGCACCGACTCGGGTGACGGCGACAGCGCTAGTGGCGGTAGCCTATCAATGCAACTGTTGCGCCCTGATAATCCCGACTCGCTTCACAACGCCGTTTCAAGTACGTTAACCAGGAGAAGTCGCGAAATCTTTGCACTTGATTAAGACGAGTCTGCGCGGCGCTAAGGCGAGAACCACATTTTGAAACGGAGCCGCTCTCAATATGTGAAGTTCTTGCATGTCAAAAACGAAAGTGCGCGGCGCCGGGGCGAACTTCACATTTTGAAGAGGAGCCGCCCTCAATTCGTGAAGCCATTGCAGATTTTTAGGCGAGTGTGCGCGGCGTTGAGGCGAGAACCACATTTCGAAAACAACCCACCCGCAATTCGTGGAGTTTTTACAGAGACTGAAGACGAATGTGCGTGGCCCTGAGGCAAAACCCACATCTTGAAACCCACCTGCCCTCCATGTGTGAAGCTGTTGCCAAGTGTTCGGCCTCAGGATCATAACTTGTAAGGAAATCTCAGGCGAACCACCCCTGTCGCCGTTCCGACTGGCTTCGGGGTGCGACAGGGAAGAGTTATTTATCTGGATGAGGAACGGAGGAGGAAACGGAGGAGGAGGAGGAGGAGGAGGAGGAGGAGGAGGAGGAGGAGGAGGAAGAAGAGGAGGAGGAGGAGGAGGGGGAGGAGGAGGAGGAGGAGGAGGAGGAGGATGAGGAGGAGGAGGAGTTGGAGGAGGAGGGGGAGCGACAATGTCAACATGAGGAGGATGATACTGGTGGGGGACGGGGAGGCGGAGGAGGGGTAGGCGGAGGAGGTTGGCCAGGCTCATCAGAGGGGTAGCTCGCGCCGCCACCGCAGGCCAAGACTGACCGCGCCGACGCCAAGGACGCGATGGCCGAGGCCCCAAGTCCTTGAGACCGTTCGCTCCACTTTCTCTCTCCTTCTCTACTAATCATTCCGCCCTCCTGTTGTTCCTCGCTTTGGGTGGTTGTGGTGGTGGTGCTGCTGCTGCTGCTCCTCCTCCTCCTCCTCCTCCTCCTCCTCCCTCGCCTCCTCTGCTTCTGCCATCCTCAGAGTCTGCCTGGGGGTAATGGCTCACCCTTGATTGATTTTTGGGCCAGCATGGAGCTCAAACGGTTCTGCTACCCTACGCCCCTCCTCGAATTTTCGGACGCGAGTTTTTATCACGACATGGTGGCGCCCTGGGATCCCCAGTTTCAGTGTTCACGCCAGGTTGTGGGCAAGAAAAGAGGGAGGGGCAGACGATGAGGGCTGAAGAGGGAGGATGCACATAAGAAGGATAGCGTACCAAGGAGCAACAGGACGAGGCAGAGAGGGAGGAGAGATGTGGAGGATGAAGAGTAGGAGGAGGAGGAGGAGGAGGAGGAGGAGGAGGAGGAGGAGGAGGAGGAGAATGAGGAGGAGGGAGGAGAGGAGGAGGAGGAGGAGGAGGAGGAGGAGGAGGAGGAGGAGGAGGAGGAGGAGGAGGAGGAGGAGGATGGGGAAGAGGAGGACGCGGAGGAAACGGAGGAGGAGGAGGAGGAGGAGGAGGAGGAGGAGGAGGAGGAGGAGGAGGAGGAGGATGAGGAACATGAGGAGGATGATGAGGAGAAGGAGGAGGAGGAGGAAGTGGAGGAGGAAGAAGGGGGAAGAGGAGAAATACCATCTGATGAGGAGTATCAGTGGTTCTTTGTCACTGGCCTCCCAACATACTTTGCGCTCATCGGGACCCTTTTTTTACGGTCAATCCGACCCACCCCTTTCTTCCGCGGACGTATTTCGGCTCGATCGGTCCGCGTCGAAGGGCAGCCTCTGGACAGCACATAGTCGGTACCGCAGGGGTGTCCAGGCGCAGGCACGCGAACCCGCCAGTTCCAATTAAGACAGTCAAAAGGTACAGCCGCTTCCGATGTGGAGTCGGGGGCTTTGGGGGAGTATCCGCAGTATTCACGGGGATTCCGATGGACCTGGGGACACTCCACTCATCGCCCGCGGCACGGCGGTGGAGTTCCTGGCCTGCGGAGTTCCGCGTGATTGATCCTGCCCCCCTTCCTGGTCCTCAGGTCGGGGGGGTTCGTAGAGGGGGCTTCTTCCCAAGGGAGAGCTAGGGAAGGACCCAGCCAGATGTTCACACGGCCTTCCTCCAGGGGCTATTTAGAGCGATCTTCCTCTAGCCTCACCTCTCCCCGATCAGGACGGCCCGCCGACCACCAAGCGGGGGCGGAGGCGACACCTCGCATTCGCAGCTCGAGCTTTCTCGGGTCCCGTCGGGCCAGCGTCGGGGCCCGCCGCCCCGCGGGGGGCAGGCCACCGCCGTCCGCGAGAAGCAGGCCGCAGACTTCGCGTCCCTCGAGGCGGAGTACACGGCCAACATAGGCGCCATCGCCAAGGTGTCGGGTGGGGATGGGGGGGGGCCCATGCCTCTGGTGGCTCGAACAGATCGCGCTGGAGTTTTGGTTCTGCTTTTCTTCATGCTCGGTGCGCGTGGGCACAGTCTTGGACCTGGGATCTCCAGAACACGACTCAGGCTTGAAAGTAGGTCGCGGGGAAGGGGTCCAGAGCTCAAGGGGCGGGCGATTCGAAACATTCCAGGCGTCGGAGGTCTGGGAATGAAGGGGAGGTGGAGGAGGAGCACGGCTTGGAGCGCTGTTTCTAGATGACCAGCAGGGTCTTCTGGGGCTTTGGTTCCTCCTGTGGCTTCCTGATCGCGATTCACTCACAGACGCGGCCCTGCTCGTAATTCGCTCAAGTTTTAATCCCCAGGAGCCCGAACGTGACGATGACCGCTTGTGTTACTGAAATGAACTCCGGGCCTCATAGGGATGGACTCCCGCCTGAGACTTCTTCGCGACTCACTCACAGACGAGGCTTCCGCTCGATACATCCTCCTGGCTCCTGGTT
>CAUYUJ010020675.1:145000-152500 GCA_963575745.1 Prorocentrum cordatum
ACGGCCCCGACGTGCGAGGACTGATGAAGGAGAATTTGGCCCGCGTTCTGGGCGTGGAAGTCAGCGCCGTGACCCCCATGGCCATGCATCAGTACTTTCGCGAGCACAGCCCCCTCGGGGCTCAGCCGTCGACGCACGAGTTGTTGACGCATTTTGCCTTCCTCAGCGCCGAGCTGTGGCGGGCCTGCGAAGAGGGCAACCCCGAGAGGGTCCAGACCTTGCTGACTTGCCAGTGCATGTTCATCGACCAGTTGGCGGGGGACCGCGGCTACCTCGAGGCCGCTTGGTTCCTCACGGGGCTGGAGCCTCCCCCGTGTCGCGTGACCAGTCGTCACACGGAGCGCGAGGCCCAGACCCCGTTTTCACCCCTAGTGGATCCTCGCTGGCTGTCGGCGCAGGGCGAATACATGAAGGAGCTGCAAGCATTTCGGGCGCGCCTCGACGCCGAGCGCGCCGTCGCGCTTCCCAAGCATCCACCTCATCAGCCCAAGCAGCCCAAGGTTTCAAAGCCCCCCTTCAAGTCTCAGGGTGCTCCCAAGGCCCCGAAGGCGGTGCCCAAGAAGGACTGAAGATGCCCTTGGCGCCCGCCTTCTTGGAGGGGGGGCCTTCGCGTGGCCGGGGTACGCCGCCGCAGACAGTCTGCACCGACGCTGCTACGGCTGCTAGGCGTGTTTGGGCGCAGCGAGGGCGTGAGGGTAGGAATGCGCTCCTCCAGCGATGCTGTTGCGGCCCCGCAGGGAGGAGTACGTTCCGCCACCACGCCCCTCGCTCTGCTCCGAACCGCTCCTCGGATCCATTCGGCCATTTTGGCCGTCGCCTGCCTCAGTCGAGCGCTCCCTCCATGGGGCCTGCAGCCCCTGAGGTTGGTGTTCTTGCTGGTGCTTGTTCTCCTTCAAGCACCCCTGCTGCTCTTGCCAACGTCGCGCCATTTGTCGCTGACTTGTCTGCCTTGCTGCGCCTGTTTCCAGGCGCGAACATTGATATCACCCACTGGGCGGCAGCGCTGTCCCAGGTTGGGATGGGTGCTCGATGTTCTCTTGGATCTTTCTCCCGCTCATCAATGCGTGCAATGGACAGGGACGACCCGTACCTTTTGGGGCCGCCTCCCCGCGATCCTTGGCCGTGCCCGCCTGCTCCACCTCTTGGTCCCCCGCCTGACGGCTTGTCGGCGAGGCGCAGGGAGCGCTGGAGATTGCGGCGCGCGGCGCGGACGCTCGCGCAGTATTCTGTTATTGCGTTGAACTGGCTCACTTTGGGTCATCCTAGCCTCGCTCCCGCCGAGGCTCGTGTCCGCGCCACGGTCTCGCCCTGCCAGGAGGGCGTCCGCACCCGTATCGAACGGTTGTGTCGGATCGCAGTTCGCCTTGCCCGTGGTGGCAAGAGCGACTTAGGTCGAGCCTTCGCCAAGTTCGACTCTACTGAGGTCTCGCTCCATGGCCTGGCCACCCATGTTGCAGCTTTGGAGGCCTCCTTCACCTCCTCTTCTTCCGTGCCCGCCCCCATGCGGCACTGCCCGACCAGCGCTCCTTCCGTGCCTGGTTCGCTGGCGTCTGCGGCGGCTTGGGACTCCACCCAGGTCGAGCCCTTCGATTTAAAAGTCAGGGCGTCTCGCATTAAGTGGGATTATTCGCCAGAGTTTGATCCCATTCCATTTCTCTCTGACGCTCGAGTCCGCGAAGCGTTCATCAATCCTGAGGAGATGCGGCTCCCGGCGTCAGAGTGGCCTGCTGGCCAAAAGGGGGCGCGTGTCCATATGGACCGCGCCGAGCTGTGGGCCCTACTCCAGAAGTGGGATGCCTGCGGCGCCCTGT
This sequence comes from Prorocentrum cordatum, assembly GCA_963575745.1. Classification (NCBI taxonomy): domain Eukaryota; class Dinophyceae; order Prorocentrales; family Prorocentraceae; genus Prorocentrum; species Prorocentrum cordatum. The sequence goes on from CAUYUJ010020675.1 coordinate 146,812, forward strand.
ACCTGACTCCTGCTTCGGACCTCGCCTGGGATGAAGCCTGCGGAGCTTTCAGGGTACCGAAAGACAGCGACTTCGACAGGTTGATCCTGAACCCAACGGTCGTGAACAGCCGCTGTGCCTCAATCTCGTCCAGCACCCAGCGCCTTGGCCAGGGTTTCCTGCTGTGCCGTTTGGGTCTGGCGCCTGGGGAGTGGCTGGCAGTTTCTTGCGACGACCTACGGGAGTTTTACTACACTTTCCGCGTTCCTCCCGCGCGCGCCAGGCGTAACGCCCTTCGCGTTCGTCTGCCATCATCCCGCTTCAAGGCCTTTCGAGCCTGGCGCCCCGAGCTCGAAGGTGTGGACGTCGCGCCTTGCCTCAATGCTCTAGCGATGGGCGACAACATGGCGGTGGAGATTGCCAACTCTGCCCATGAAGGCGTCTTGCACAGCTTCGGGGCCTTGCGGCCTCACGAGCAGGTTGTCCACCGCTCGCCCTTCCCGCGGGGACCGTTTGTCGAGATGCTGAATATTGATGACCATACAGGTTTTCAGAAGCTCTCGTGGCATGGCTCCGCTCCTCGCCCCGACGACCCCTGTCGCCGTGATCGTGAGGTCTTCGCCGCCTGCGATGCAGGCTACCCGCGCGTGGGCCTGATTCAGCATCCAGGCAAGCGCGCGCGGCGAAACGCACAAGGTGGTGGTGGGCGCCGAGGTGGAAGGGCGCATAGGCATCGTCTGCGCTCCCCTAGTGCGGACGGTGGCCTTGTGCAGGCTGACCCTGATCCAAATCTACCTCGGCATCACCACACGCTCCCTGTTAGCCTCTCTTGTGGGCTGCTGGGTCCAGGTCTTCCTCTATCGCCGTCCGATGCTCGCCATCTTCACGCACGTCTACAACTTCCTGTCGCGCCTGGCGACCGAGGAGGGCATTGAATACGACCTGCCTCCTTATGTTCGCGACGAGCTTTTGGCCTGCACCTTTTTAGCCTTTACGGCTATAACCGACCTTCGGGCGCAGCCTTGCCCCGAGGTGTTCGGTACGGACGCGTCTCTCGGCTGGGGGGGCGTTGTCCGCGCTCCTATCAGCCCGCAGCTCTCCGCCGAGCTGTGGCGCAGATCGGAGCACGGGGGGTGGCACACGATCCTGCACAATCGGAGCCTCCTCGCCGTACTCAGCCGCGGCGTGCCCTTGGGCCCTGAGCTCACCCAACTGCATCACGACCTGGGGCTCCCGTCTTTTGAGCCCCCCGTCGCGCCGCGTTGGGTCACCGAGCTATCAGAGGCGCTGCGCTTTCGGCTCGCGTACAAATGGGAGTTTCGCATGCCCCGTCACATCAATATCCTTGAGACAACGGTGTATAAGAGTTTGTGCAAGTATTGCTGTATTCGCCTCCCTGACTCTCGTATCCCCGTTCTCTTGGATTCAAAAGTGGCTTTGGGCGCGACCGCGCACGGGCGCAGTAGCTCTCCCGGTCTATCTCACGTTCTTTCGACCACTTTGCCCTATGTGATAGGAGGAGGATTATATATGGGAGGCATGTACGTGCCTACGGACGTGCACAGGGCCGACGACCCCACGCGAACCGTGCGGTGAGGCCCCCGTCCCGTGACCCTCCCGCCTGGTTAGTAGAAGCAGAGAGAGGAGAATTTACTCGCTTTGATTGCATTGCGTACGCCGACTCCCGCTCGTCATTCCCTACTTGTCTCTGGGGCCGATTTGTTGCGCAGCTTGTGGCTCGAGGCCCCGAGGGGCTGCTCAGCCACCGCTGGGCGGCCGCCCCCCCCCCCCTCGGAGGGCGCGGGGATGGCCGCCGACGCCGCCAGTGACGGCGCCCAGGGGGAGGCACCTGACCCCTCGGGCGCCGCCGAGAGCAGCAGTGAAGCTGCTCTCGCCAGCGGAGAGCGTCGCGGGCCTCGCAACGCGCTCTTCGCTGATAGCGAACGGCCTCTCGCGTCCACGGCAGACGCCACGCCAAAAGCGTCTGCCTCCGCGGAGGGCGGCTCGCCCGGCCCCGACCCTGGCGCCGCCAGCGCAGGATCGGCTCCCCAGGCCGCCAAGCGTGCTCCGCCACTGGCCCTCCGCTCCAAGGCCGCGGCGGCCCCTCCGCCTGCTATCGGGGTGGGCTCGTCGCGCGTCGGCTCGCGGGAAGCGCCAAAGGGGGCCTCAGCAGCTACCCCCCGCACCTTCCAGCGAGCGGCCAGGGTGAGCGCCTCTCGCCAACTGCTTGGCGTAGTGGACGGGGCCTCGCGCGGCACAATTGAGGCCGCCTTCAGGCGCCAGTCCCTAGTCTACCATCCAGACAGGACTCCCGCGCACCTGGGCGCCGACGAGCGAGCAGCCCGCGCGCTGAAGTGGAAGCAGCTCTGTGACGCCAAGTCAGTGTTGCTCCAGGCCGTCTCGCAGGCCGCCGCGCCGCCCGATGTTCCTAGCACGGGCGGCGACGGTCCTGCCGCCCGCGCCTACGCCCGGGCCAAGGCGGCAGGAAAGGGCGCCCGCAAGGGCAAGCTGGCTCCAGGGTCGACCATGGCCCTTCAGGCGCTCGAAGAGGCGGTCTCCTCGCGGGTCGCCCTTGCGAGCGCCGAGCTGGCCCCTCGGGCTGCCCTTCCCGCCTCGGGCGCACCTCTCCCGAGGGGCGGGGTTTCGTCTGCCCTCGCGACGCGAGCGGCTGAGTCGGATGCCATCCTCGTCTCCGCCGTGTCGCGCGGCCGCGTGGAGCTCGACGCACTCCGCACCGCGCGTGCCGACGCCACCAGGCGCACGGTGCAGGCTCCTGCACGCGGCGAAGGAGAGCGTGCCGTCGCTCGTGCCGAGCTCGCGGAAGGGATGGCCGATCGCGCCTACTTCCGACGCGTGCGCGAGGCCGCCAGTCGAGAGGCCGCGGGCTTGCCGCGCACTGCTCCCGTCCAGCTGGGTCGGGATTGGCGCAAAACCTTGCGCGCCGTCCTGCACAACGCTGAGGTCTCGACGGGCATCGCCATCGCAGAACGTGCCGCTCGTGCTGGGGACGCACCCGCGTCGTCCACTGGCCGCTCCTTGGCCGAGGTGGAGGCTGAGGACCCGCGCGCCTTGGCAAGGCCCGCCGACGACCCTGCGTCCAGCTTCAGCCGTCGTGAGGGGCGCGCGGTCCGCGCCCGCCTGGGCCCGCGGGATGAAGCAGTCGAGGACCAGCCCAACCGCGGTGGTCACGCGCCGCACTCCGCCTCGCGCACGGGCGCCGCGCGCACCAGGCGCGCCGCCAGGCAGCGGCGGGCTTCGATGGCGGCGCTCCCCGCCCCTGAGGGGGGGGCCGCCACGGCGCCTGGCCGCAGGGCGCGTCGCACTGCCAATGCGCGCCGCTGGGCAGGCGCGGCACGCCCCAGCTCCGCCGCGGGAGTGGGCTCCCCACCGCGGAGCCGCAGCCCTGCCCGCAGCCGTACGCGGTTTCCAAACCCGTACGGGACCGACCACACCTCTCCCTCGGGGGGCTGCTCGTCGCCTCCCGTCGACGGCCCGATCTCGCCCGAGGAGCCGTCGGAGCCGCCTGCGGGGGAGGCATCGGAGGGCCCGCACACTCCTGACGGGTCTCCGCCCGCGAGCGTTCGCAGCCGCTCGAGAGCGGAGCCCGCGTGCGACGAGGACTCTCCGACGGAGCTCGAGGACGTCGTGCTGAGTGCCCTCGCAGACTCCTCGATGGACCTCGAGCGCGTCGTGGCGGGCCTGAACCCCGAGGTCCGCCGCCGCCTGCAGGCGGCCTTCCCTCGCCGCTCGGGGGCCTCTCCGCCCGCCGCTCACGCCTCGGGTCGCAGCCGCTCTCGGGGCCGCGGCGCGCGTGTAGGCTCCGAGACGCTGCGGCCCGTGCCCCCGCCGCCGCCGCCGCCCCCTCGCCACTCTGGTGGGCGTGCGGCGTCGCGACCCCGCGCGTCGGCCGCAGGCCAGGGGCTTAGTCGGGCCGTCGCGCGCGGCTCCTCTCGCGCGCCTTCGCGTCAGGCGACGTCGCCTCGGCGTCGCGAGGTGCGCTCCCCTCGAGTCGCTCCGAAGCGGCGCCCGAGCCCCGCTACTGCGCAGCGGCCAGCCACGTCCCGCCATGGTGCGAGCTCGGGCGACGCCCACGCAGGCAGCTCCCGCGCGGACTCCGCTGCTCAGGCCCCTCAGTCTTCGGTAGGCACGCGCTCCTCCAGCGATGCTGTTGCGGCCCCGCAGGGCGGAGGGCGTGCCGCCGAGGAAAGGGGGTCTTCGAGCGGCCCCGCGCCTGGCCGAGATTCAGGGCACGAGCTGCATCCCAGCGGCTCCCACAGCGGCGACGCTGGGAGCGCCGCGGCTGCAGCCTTCGCAGCGCGGCGCACGGCCTCTGCGGCCGTTGAGCAGCCCTTGCCTCCAGGGGCCGCCACCGCCCTAGCGTGGCGTCTCAACCTCGGCGGTGAGAAGGTCACAGTGGTGAGGTGGGGACCCGCCTGGCAAGCTGCCTTCCAGAGCGCGGCGTCGTGGCTGAGGTCTTTCGCACCCGCAGGGGCCGCCGAGCCAGAGGGCAGAGATGATCTGCACTGCCTCCTGCAGGCCTTGCACGCCTATAAGCGCCTGTTTCAGACAGGCGGCGCCGAGCCGATCGACGAAGCCTCGTGGTTGCATCCTTACGTGGCCGTCGTCGAGCCCGAGGCTATCCCCGGGGGCGCTGACCTCCAAGCCATGGGGGCGGGCGCCATCCGTGGCATCGGGCTCGGCTCAAAGATCGAGCAGCGGCGGCGCGCGGGCAAATTGGCCTGCCTTTTCGACCTTCTGTACCACGTGCAGGACAGTCACGGCGCCATCCCAGCAGCGCTGTGGGGATCCCATTCCCCTCCGTCCGAGATCCTCGACGCCTTCGCGGAGGTGGTGCCCGTTCACATCATTCGGGCCTCACGTCCTCGGCAGCTCGTTCCGAGCTCGCCGAATCGGCCGCAGCTGCGCGCGCCGAGCCGCGCCCGCCCTTTGACTGGGCGACCCTCGAGGGAGGGGGCGCTCTGCCCGCCGACATCGAAGCAGGGGCTCGCCGCGCTCACCGTAACATGGGCGGATCCTTCACCTCGGCGCGGGCGATGCTGGCGGAGGCGTCGGGGTTCGAGACCGACGGGCGGGACACCCTCGTTCCGCCCTTCTACGCGTCCAGGAGCAGGAGGGCCGCCACGCTGATCAGCTCTCCCAGCACTGGCCGCCCTGCGCTCATCCTGTGGTGCGTCTGCGGCCTCTGCATCTCTCTGGGAGCCGCGGCGCCGACCGCAGGCCAAGGGCTTAGTCGGGCTGCGCCTTCCGCGCCCGCTCGCCCTCCGCGCACTCCCTTCGGGCGCGATTCTCACCTCACCTCCGCGTATCTCGATCGTCGCTCGAGATCGATTGATGCGTTCGAACTGTGGTTAGCAGAACACACTGGCGTGCCGCCCGCCACTCTTACCGTAGCGGGATACTTCTCGCCCGCTTCCTCGCGACCTTCGGCGTGTGGCTTCATGATGCAGGTTTCCCTCATTATAGTCTGGTTCATGCCATCTTGGGAATCCAGAGCGCTCATCCGCATTGGAAGGCCTTTCTAACAGAAGCTTGGGACGTAGCGAGACAATGGAAGCTCGCGGAGCCGCCAAAGCTCCGCCCGCCCTTACCTCGCGCTCTGCTGCGCGCTAGGGTCGGTCTCTGTTTCGCCTGGGACTGGCCTGTGATGGCGGCCTTGCTGCTCATGGGCTTCACGATGTTCCTCAGGCCT
>CAUYUJ010020676.1:0-17500 GCA_963575745.1 Prorocentrum cordatum
GGCCAGCAGAGGAGACCAGCGACGCCATGCTGGCGCGCGCCACGGAGCTGGCCGTCAGGGGCTTCAATCCTTACTAAGCTCATCATCGCGATGTCCTGCACACTTGCGATGGCGAAAGGCACTATCACTACCAGCAACGTGACTTCCTGGGGATCATTGGCGCCGTGCCTAGAGACCCTCGAGTCGCACGTCGTTCTCGTCCAGGAGCATCACCGACGGGACGAGGCGAAGCTCGCCGACCTGCAGCACGAGGTGCTGGATCACGGGTTCGCGGGCATCTGGGCGCCAGCAGTGGCAGGCCCCACCTCCGCGGAGGGCGCTACGGGCGGCGTCGCGGTCTTGGCCCGCAAGAACATCCCCGTCACGGCCCCGCCGCTGCTGCCCTCGGCGACACTGTGGCCAGGGCGACTGGTGGCCGCCCACGTGCACTGGGGAGTCCGTGGCGGCATTGTCTTCGTGTCGGCCTACCTGGTCGACAGCGTTGGCATGAACGACGTGAACCGAAGCATCTTCGGCGCGCTCACTCGCTACCTCACGAAGCTCACGGCCTCGGGCATCGATTGGATCGTCGGCGGCGACTTCAATGTGCCTCCCAGCTGCCTGCCCCTGGCGCAGTTGGAAAAGGCGGGGGGCCTCTGGCTAGCGCCGTCGGCCGACACCTGCCGCCCACAGGCGGGCAGCGGCTCGGTGCTGGACTACTTTCTGGTCGGTGCAAACCTGGCCAGCCGCATCTCGGCTCCGAGAGTGGATGAGTTGGGCATCACCTCCCCGCACCTCCCTGTCAACATGGAGCTGCGTGCCGCCGACCTGGACATGCGCGTGAGGATCCCGATCGCCCCCAGGGCGATTCCAGCGGTGCCGCCCATCGGCTGCAGCCGCGGTGTCGAGGACTGGGCGCCCACTTTGGCCCAGGTGCGCGCCACAACCAGCGCCGAGGAGCTGCCAGCAGCATGGGACGCCGTCGTCAGCACCTTGGAGCAGGAGCTGTTGGACCGCTACGACCAGGTTGGCGAAGCGCGCAGGCGGTTCGAAGGACGTGCGGGGCCCATTGCGACCAAGCTGGCGCCAGTCAAGTGGAAGCCGCAAGGGCAGCGTGTCCGATTGGGGCCTGATGTCATCGCGGCCAAGGTCGCGGGCCGATGGGCGCGTCACTTCATGGGGGTCAGCGCGTTCCTCGCGAAGGCCAGCAGGAGGCTGCAAACCGCCAGCCTGCAGTGCTCCCTTGTCCCTGAGCAGTGCCACGAGCTGGCGGACTTCGTCGCGAGGGCTTTGGAGTATGGGCGCGTGGTTATGGACAGCAAGAAGACGCTAGCACTGCTCCCGCATTGGGTGAGGTCCTTCTTCGAGCAGGGCTTTCGCGTGATCGGCAACACCGACTTCCTGGAGCAGGCGGGCCGCATCGTCCAGTTCGCCAAGGACGCCCACGCGGACGCGCTCAAGGTCAGGCAGCAGAGCTGGATCCAGTGGGCCAACGACAGCCTGCGGAACGGCGCTGGCAAGGCGCACCGCTTCACCAAGCTGCGGGCGATGCAGGAGGTGCTGGCGCAATGGCAGGGCACCCACACCGAGCTCACCACTGGGCGGCTCGCCCAGACCTTCGTCCCGCAGCAGCAGCAGGTCGCCAGCCAGCACCTGATCTGCGACCGGGAGATGAAGGCCTGGGAGGACGTCTGGTCGTGCCACAAGCTCGAGGCGCTGGAAAGGCCAGCTGACTTCGACGAATGGGACGACCTCGAAGACCTCACCGTGGAGGCGCTGCAGCGGGCCGCCTGCAGCTTCCCCACCACCACGGCGCTCGGCCCAGCGCAGATCGGCATGCGCGCGCTCACCTTTCTCACGGACGACGGCGTTTACACCTGCGGCCAGCTCTTCATGAAGTGCGAGGCGCTGGGGGCTTTGCCCAGCGAAAGGCTGTGGCACGCTATGTGCCGCATCCCCAAGGCCTCTGGCGGCTGCAGGCTGATCACGCTGATGCACTCGCTAATCCGATGGTGGTCGAGGGCTCGTGCCTCGACGTCCAAGGCGTGGCTGACGGCGCACCCCAATGCCAGCATTTGGGGCATGGGCGGCGGCAGATCGTCCTCCGACTCCGCCTTCGACCTCAACCTTGAGACGGAGGTATCGGACTGCCTGGACGAGCACGTCGTAATCGTCATGCTGGACGCCTGGAAGTTCTTTGAGACGATTAAGCCCTAGTGGCTACTCATCGAGGCGCGGCTGCTGGGCATGCCGCTGCGGTTGGTCTGGATGTTGATTGAGCTATACAGGCAGCCGAGGCGGCTGCAAGCTTTCGGCTCGGTGTCCTACGCGGTCGTGTCACATCAGGGCGTGCTCGCAGGATGCACTCACGCCTGTGCCATGGTCACCTTGCTCATGTTCAGGCTGCTCGAGCAGGTGCGAGATGCAGGCGTCGCCCCGAGGGCCCTCATCGACGACGTCACCTTGCAGTGGCGCGGGAGGCGGCTCTCGCAACTGGGCGTGCTTTGGGCGGCCACCACCAGGTTCCGCGAGGGCGCCCAGGAGCGAGGCATTGTCGTGCAGCCCACCAAGTCGGGCTACTTGGTCTCATCGGACGCGGCTGCTCGCGAGTGTGCCCGACACGCGGCGGCCCGCAAGCTGGCCAAGATGCGCTGTGCCCGCAACCTGGGGCACGATCTGGGCGGGCGCAGAATCGCTAGGCTCCAGACGGCAAAGCGGGTGCGGCAGCTCAAGGAGCGGCGCGGCAAGTTGGCAGCTTTCAGAGGGGCAGTGGGCAGGCGCGCTACCTGCCTGTGGAAGACGGGCCTCATGCCGAGTGCGGCGCCCGGTGCTGGGGTGTCAGGGCTCACCGACGATACGCTGCAGGTGCTGAGGGCCGAGGCTGGCAGGCTTGCAGGGGCTCGGCCAGGTGCATCGAGCGTCACGGGGTATTTAGCCACGCAGAAGGCGCGCGAGTACGACCCCATCTACGGCGCCACCTGCGACATCGTTTGCCGATACGCCAGCTGGATCTGGGAACAACGCACCTCCCTGGCTAGGCTCCACAGGGCCTGGGCCAAGGTCACGGAGCGGCTCGTGGGGCGCCCGTCCTGGGCAGGGGCTCGCGGTCCCATCGCCTCCGTCACGCTGACGCTCTGGCGCATCGGATGGCACATGTACTCCAGCACGACCCTGGTCACCGACCAGGATACGGCGATCAACCTCCTCACCACGTGCCCGAAGGACGTCAGGATGCATCTGACCGGCGGCGTGCAACGCTGGCAGGCGAGGCAGATCGCGGCGCACCACCGCCAGCACGGCGAGGTCAAGCCTTGGGTGCGGGCCATGCGGCTCTGCGTGGGCGACGGGCGCGCGGCTTTGGCGGAGGGCCCGTCGGCCACCAGCCTGCGTCACCACTGGGCGACGGTGGCCTGGACGCAACAGGCCCAGCGCGACCTTGGGCTGGCGGCGGCGCCGAATTGCAGGGCCTGCGGACATCCGTCCGACTCGCCTGGGCACAGATTTTTCGGCTGCGAGGTACTCGTGCAGCCGCTCACAGAGGAGGAGCAGGACGAGCAGCTGCCGCCCGAGCCGATGCAGGCCATCCGCACCGTCATGTGCGACAAAGGCCTGCAGGAGGGCGGCAGCTTCGAGAGCGCCGACTTCCAAATGTGCTTGCCCTGCATGCCGCCATTCGTGCCGCCCGCCGCGGAGCAGGCCGAGGTGAAGTTCTGGGGCTGCTGGCCTAGCCAAGGGGCGGACTCGGCTTCCTGCAGCAACGCCGTCTTCACCGATGGCTCAGGCTTCGCGTCCAGCATGCCCGAGCTGAGGCGCTGCGGATGGGCCTTCGTGCAGCTTTCCCTCCAGGGACTGCCTGTTCGGGCTGCGTTCGGGGCGCTGCCAGGGCCGCTCCAGACGGTCGGGCGCGCGGAGAGGCACGCGCTGCTGCAGGCATTGCGGCTCGCGGGGCTGCAGCTCGAGTTCGTCTTCACCGACCTTCTGTCGATGGAGAAGGAATGCAGCCACTGGGGGCAGGAGCTAGAGGAGGCGCGAGCGGCACATGCCACAGTGTGGAGACGGATTCGTGCCCAGCCAGCGCGGCCTGAAGTGAGATGGATCCCCGCGCATCAGGACATGGATGCGTACTTGGACCGAGGCCTCCACCCGCTGCTGTACTCTGGCAACATGTGGGCCGACTGGTTCGCCCGGCAAGGAGCCATGCAGCACACCGTGTCGAAGGTGTACGAGGAGTTCTACAACATCGAGCTGCAACACTACAAGAGCCTGGCAAAGTACGTCGGCTGGGCGATGCAGAGGACGATGCACGCAGGCCGCTGGGATGCGCCCGAGCAGACAGCCCGCCCGCCAAAGGTGCCCAAGGTGCAGGCGGCGACGGTGATCAGCCACTCCCTGGTTCGCCTGAACGGGACGGCGGTGGTGCTGTGCCGCGCTTGCTGCAGGCAGACCAGCGGGCAGACGGGGCCCACATGGACGCAGTTCGCGCGTTCAGCTTGCGAGGCCAGCCAGTACACCGCGCTGCGGGCCGAGGCCATCATCGCGCACGTCGGCGCGCAGCCCATTGTGATCTCGGAGGCGGGCGAGTTCGCTATGCAGGCGATCGAGCGAGCGGCGTGCCCCGAAGATGCGGGGCCCAGGCCAGCCGAGCCTGCCCCCTGGGGCTCAGGGGACGGCACCATCGAGATGCAGGGGCACAGGCTGAGGCGCGCAGGGCCCACCATCTACTGCGAGGTATGCGTGGCGTGGGCGGCGACAGGCTCCTCTCTGGCCCTGGCTGCGCCCTGCGCTGGCCCGCCCAGCGCCGAGGGCAAGAACCAGCGCACCTACCTGTCCAACCTCAGGGCGCGGCTCAAGAAGCTCAGACAAGGGCTGCACCCCAAGACAGGAAAGGTGCTCACTTGGGGAGGTGCAGGCGAGGCTCCAGACGGCCCCAGAACATGGGCCACAGCGGCGGCCAGCGCGGCCGCGGGCGACATGGCCTCTGGGGGCGACGGCGCTGCAGAGCGGCCAAGCGGCAGGCACGCGCAGAAGGACCAGGGCGAGGCGACCAGGCCTGGCCAGGACCACGAGACGCGCGAGGTGCCTGCAGGGGCTGGAGGGTCCGACGCAGTCCAGACCAAGAAGCCTGCTTGGCGGGTGCGACGGCAGGAGCTCCTGGAACGGATGCAGCAAAGGCAGCAGCATCTGCTAGCCGAACGTGGTCCAGCAGCCGCCAGCGGCGCGCAGCGTGATGAGGGAGACATGGCCGACGGCAGCTTGCCCTCGGCCTATGAGCGCACCAATGCCCCGACGGGGGCACCACTGGACTGGTGACGCTCCAGCCGCCGCCAGCTGCCCCAGACGTGGGGGTGGTCGATGCCTGTCTGGCGGCGGGGCCGTCGCGGCTGCCTGCGCCCTTGAGGTGTGACCTGGCACACGAGGGGACGCTGACCACGGACCACCAGGAGGGCGCCGTGACCAGCCCTCAGGACATGAGCAGCCCGCCGCAGCCGTTCTCGAATACCGATATGGCCAGCACCAGGGGTGGCAGGGGACCTGCAAAGTGCGGTCGCGAGTGCGGCCCCGCCCTGAGTGCTGGCAGGTCTGACAACTCGCAGCGGGCGCTGCCAGGCATGGCCAGTGACAAGGGTGGCAGGAGGCCTGCAAGCCGCGACCCTGAGTGCGGCCCCACCTTGGGCACTGGCGGCGACGGCAGCCAGGCCCACCGCGTGCGGCGACGATTTACGGCCTGGGACAGGGGTGGCAGGGGACCTGCAATGTGCGTGCGTGAGTGCGGCCCCGCCCTGAGCCCAGGATGCGACGAGGACCGCGACGGCAAGGGTATGGCCAGCGCCAGGGGTGGCAGGGGACCTGCAAAGTGCAGTCCTGTGTGCGGCCCCGCCCTGTGCACTGGCAGCGGGTCTCTGGAAGCGGCGTCGCCTGAGGAGGACCAGCGGCAGCCGCAGCTGGCTTCTGGGGAGGCGTGTCCACGCGCAGCTACGGCTGGTGCCAGGGGTGGCAGGGGACCTGCAGTCTGCGGTCCTGAGTGCGGCCCCGCCCTGAGCACCAGCACCCACCCCGAGCGGCGACGGATTACGGCCTGGGCCAGGGGTGGCAGGGGACCTGCAATGTGCGCGCGTGAGTGCGGCCCCGCCCTGAGCCCAGGAAGCGACGCGAACCGCGACGGCATGTGCATGGCCAGCACCAGGGGTGGCAGGGGACCTGCAAGTGCCGACCGTGTGTGCGGCCCCGCCCTGAGTGCTGGCAGAGTTGCGGTGGCTCTGCCTGAGCCAGCGCAGCCGAGGCGCAGCGTCGCGCCCAGGCTTGAGCTGCAGGTCGCTGGATGGGCGCGGTACTGGACCCAGGCTCCCGAGGTCGGCGAGACGATGGAGTGCCACAGCGAGTGGCTCGACCACTGCGTCGGCTACGTCACGCAGATCCTGTCCCAGCCGCGCTTCGCCACCAGGCTGCGGGCGCGTGGGAGGACGGCCGAGGAGATGGCCGAGGAGATCTGCGAGCGGGCCTGGGGGACTGGCATGCCCGCGAGGCGGGCCTACTGCAGGTGGCGCCACACGCTGACGCGGTCGCAGAGGATCGTGTCGGACTGCATGCGGCGCTACGACTACGTGTGCCTGCGGACGTGGCTGGCCGAGCTGCGGCGGGAAGGGCAGCCACCGCCCATTGGCCCGCTCAGAGCGCCTTCGGTGCCGTGGAATGCGGGACGCAGGAGGCGACGGAGACGTGGTTGAGGGTCGGCCTCTCCTGGCACGGGCAGCCGCTGCGTGGCGTTCTGGCCCCAGCGGCTCGCCGCAAGGCGCTGCGCGGCGGTCTGGCCCCAGCGCGCCGCCCTTCGCGTCCGTCGACGTGATCGGCATCACGGGCCTCCCCTGAGGCTGCGGCCCCCTGGCCGCCTGTGCTGCGTCTAGTTGGCCTGGCCGACGCGACGTCCTGCCGCTGCTCTCCGCTGCTCTCCTCCTCCCCTCCTCGCCCTCCCCCCCCTCCTCTTCCTCCTCCTCCTCCGCCTCCTCCTCCTCCTCCTCCTCCTCCCCCTCCTCCCCCTCCTCCTCCCTCCTCCTCCTCCTCCTCCTCCTCCTCCTCCTCCTCCTCCTCCTCCTCCTCCTCCTCCTCCTCCTCCTCCTCCTCCTCCTCCCCCTGGAAGCGCACCCAGCGCGCGGGGCGCCCACGAGCGGGCACGGGCGCCAGCGCGGCGAAGCTTTGGGAAGCCCGCCCGGTGCACGGGGCCCCCGCGAATGGGGCACGGGGCGCCACCGCGGCGGAAGCCCTGGGGAGCACGCGGCAAGCCGTGCAAGGGAACCAGGGGAGAGCCAGCCAGTTCAAGCAGATGTGATGCATAGAGAGAGGGAGGGAGAGAGGGAGAGAGAGAGGGAGAGAGAGAGCGAGAGAGAGAGAGAGAGCGAGAGAGAGAGAGAGAAACAAAACATACATAACTAAAGAAATAAAGAAAGACAGAGAGAGGGAGGGAGGGAGGGAAAGAGATTGAGAGAGAAAAAAGGGAAGAAAATAAATAACATAATACATCAAGAGAGTGAGAGAGAGAGAGACAGAAAGAGAGAGAGAGGGAGGTTCCTCTTCCCATATTTATATAAGCCCGGAGAGGGGGGGAAAACCGTCCCTCCCTCCGAAAACAGGACACTTTGGATCCGTGGCCCTGGGGCTTTCTTGGACGCCCCCGCAGAAGGCCCCCCAAATGTCTTGAGGCTCCTGGACGCACCTGGTGGGCCCAGCCGACGGGCCCAAATTGGTCGGGAAGGCGGCCGAACGGCCATGCGAGAGCCCCAAGTCAGGAGCGAAGGAAGGACGTACACGCACACGAGTCCACCCTGGTATCGAGAGTTCGCATTGCGCGAATGTTCGTTTGACGCGGCCGGTCTTGCGGGTCAAGGGGTCGTGTTCATGTACGTAGCCGGGCGCATACGTCTTTTGTGGGCTCCCTACCACGAGGCTCCACCCGGACACCCATCAGACGCTCGAAGACGACCTCAAGAAGACCCCCCCCAAGAGGCATTCGAAGCGCAAAAAGCAGCAAGCACAAGGAGCGCCAATGGTTTCTGCAAGAGGTCAGGAATGTTCGCTTCTTCGGACTACTGGGCCCAGTAAGCCCGAAAATCGTTCCAAAATTGCCGAACAGGGCCCCAAGATGGCCCGAATCATGCCCCTATGACGGCCCAATATGGCCCCCAAACGCCCCCCGAAGCATTCCAAATCGTGGCCCAGCGGTTCAGGGAGACCGCGGTCGGAAACTGGGTGGCCAGAGGAAGCCACCAGAGGCACCCAGAATGCGCTTAAGAACCAGTTATTTCCCATCGGTGTTTGAACAATTTTGGCGTTTCCGCTTGTTCCGCTTCCCGACGCTGCAAACCGCCCCAAGAGGCTCCGAGGATCGCCCCAAGACGGCCCAATAGACTTCACAAGCACCCCAAGACGGCCCAATAGGCTTCAAAAGCGCCGAAGAGACGTCCAAGACGGCCCGAGAGGGCCCCAACCGCGGCCCAGGATCGGGAACGTGAACCGAGAACCCGAGATCTTCGCCCCAGGAGACCCCCAGGAGGCTTCCAGAGGTTCCCCTAGCAGCCCCAAAGGGGCCCAAAAGATCCCCAAGAGAGGCCCCGTGGGCACTTGAGAAAAACTGGAATTTCGACATTTTGTTGTTTTAAGTTCGCCTGGCAGCTTTGCTACGCTGGCAAAAAAAAATAAATAAGAGATATCATATTTCATCTTCCTCTCCCTACTCCTCCTTCGGTTCCTCCTCCTTTGCGGCCTCCTCCACCCTCTCCAACTCCTCCTCATCCTCCTTCCCATTCGCCCCCTGGGGACCCCTTCACCTCCCCTTCTCCTCCCTCTTTCTCCGGCTACGTCCAGCCACTGCGAATGAAAGGGCCCCCGAAGTGATTTCTGGGCTTGGCTTACGCCGTCGTGGGTGGACCGTAGGAAGTCTTGGGATCCGCTTCGGCCTTCCTCGTGGTTCTTGGAAGCCCCAGAGAACATTTTGTCATGGAATCGAGATCCCCAAAGAGCTCGACCATCCAGCCTAGCTAGAGCTATCGCGCGCGCGATAGTTCTAGACAGTTGAGCGATAACTCATTGTTGCCTTTTTCCCCGGCAACGCCGTGATCATAATCTTGTCCGTGATCCTTCCTCCATGCTTATTTGTCCTCATTCAAGCGGTCTCCCCCCACGCCCTGTGGGGTGATCTCTTCCCTCTCCTTCGATGCACTGCGCTGGGGAAAGCGAGAGACCATCAACAACAATCACAACAACAACAACAACAACAACCGCCACCACAACAACAACAACAACAACAACAATCATTTAAGACTGGGGACACTCCGTTCTCACCAGTGCCAGGGTTTTCATAGGAGGCGGGCAATACCCCCACTTTGTGGGGGGGCCGGTTCAAGCTCTACCAAATTTCCAAACGACTCTTCGCCACCACCCACACCCAGCTTCCCGCCCTATGACGTTCGGACACTTCACTTCGTGGCATGCGGACGACCGTGGCTACTATTCAGGGCCCCGCGGCCGACGACGACGGCGTGCGCGCGCGAAGAAAAAACGAATGTGTCCCGCATGGTATTATTTGACAGGGATGATGGCCCTGGCAGGTGCGCAACCGTTGTTGCAGAAGTTCGAAAAAGTTGCTCGCAAAAGCCCGTTTGACAGAAATGTTTAAAAAGTGTTGGGTTTCCTACGAATCCGCAAGAGCGCGCGGGATGAAATTTTGACATTTTTTTTTGAAAAACCATTGGTTTTTTTTTGATGTTTTTATGTTAAAATCGCTACGAAAACTAAGGTTTTGGAAGGATTTCGTCTTGCGCGCGCGAATGTCCACTTTACCTTATTTTTTGCAAGGGATTCTTGAAGTTTGGATATGTTAGAACAAGAAATGTCCATTTTATAGCTTATGTTTTTGCAAGGGAAAGCGGGGCGTCAACAAAACAACCGGATCTGGATGACATCGTTTTACCTGAGGCTTCCTCACGAAAATGATGAAAACGTGGCTGCGGCCTAGGCGCGGCGAGGGGGTCGCGCACCAGGGGCCCCAACAATAATTATTCTTTAGAATAAATAATATTCAACAACAACAACAACAACAACAACCACAACCGCAACCACATCAACAGCAACAACAGCAACAGCAACAGCAACAGCAGCAGCAACAGCAACAGCAACAACAACAGCAACAGCAGCATCACCAGCAACAACAAAAACGGCCACGGGTGCCCGCCGCCGCCTCGCTCGGCGCGGCCTGCGCGCGCGTGCGCACTCGGGGCTGCCTCGGGGGCGCTCCGCGGCCGAGGCCACGACGCGGCCATCGCGGCCCTGCGGAGGCGCCGCGAGGCGGGCGAGGCTGCGCGCGCGCGGGGGGGGGGGGCCTCCTCTCGGGGGGCAACGTTGGGTCCTCCTCCCTCCTCCTCCTCTCCTCCATCCTCCTCCTCCTCCTCCTCCTCCTCCTCCTCCTCCCCTCCTCCTCCTCCTCCTCCTCCCCTCCTCCTCCTCCTCCTCCTCCTCCTCCTCCTCCTCCTCACTCCCTCCTCTCTCCTCCTCCACTCCTCCTCCTTCTCTTCCTCCTCCTCCTTCCTCTCCTCCTCCTCCTCCTCCTCCTCCTCCCCATCCTCCCTCCTCCCCCTCCCCTCCTCCTCCCCCTCCTCCTCCTCCTCCTCCTGCTCCTTCTCCTCCTCTCCTCTCCCTCCTTCCTTCCTCCTCCTGGGGGGACTGGCTCGGGGGGGGGGGGGGCACAGGCTTGAGCAGTTGGGGGATGGGCCCCTCCGGGGCTCGTTTCGATTCCCCCGATCCGATTCGATTCGATTTCGATGGCGTCCGATTGCGACTCCGTTCGAGCTGGGATTCCGAGCTGGGCTTCGATTTCTCGGTGAAGGCCTGCCGGCCTGCCGAGCTCCGCCGACTCGACTCCTCCCGACTCGGCTGCCCATTTCCGCTGATGCGAGTCACGTCGATCGCCGATCTGATTTATCGATTCGACTCTGGGCTCTCCTGACGTCCGGGGGGGGGGGGGCTGGCTCCAGGGGGGGGGGGGGGGCAGGCCTGGGCAGAGGTGCGGGGCATTTTCTCGGAGCCGAGGCCCGAAGCGTTCGAGTGGTCACGTCGCCTCCTCGCGGCTTTCCAGCCTCGGGTGATGATGTTCCGACCTACACCAGCCTCGATCACCAGACCGAAATTCGAGCACCAGGGAAGTAACAACACGGGAGGGTTTTCACGTGTCGGGCCCTGGGAGGCGATACGCAGTCGACACGTCGCTAGCGTGTCGGGCAGGCACTGTTTCGATAGTTTTCCGGGTGCTCGAAATCATGTCTGGGATGTGGCCCTTAAGTACGATGAGAACTACATAAGCCTCGGGGTGCTTTCCAGCAGCTGCGCCTCGCCGCAGGCGTTCCAGGGGGGCCCAGATCGGGAACGAGAACCACCGGGGACGGGAATGGATCCCGGGGTGGCTAGGCGTCGACCCCCAACCGCCCATTCATTCTTGACCAGGCCCGATCGCCCACCCCGCCCAGGACCGTGCGGATTCTCGACTCGACGTACGAGTGAACCCTCGCCGGCGTGAGCTCCTGGTGCGCGCCCACCGGGGTCCCCCGATCGCCGAACGCGAGGCGGCTGGTGGCGTCTTGCGCGCCTGCGTCTGGCCCCCCCCCGCGGCCCCTCGGGAAGCCGCGCGCGCCAGGGGTCACTCTCACCCAGGGGCCGCTCCTGCGTGCAGCCGACGTCCTGCGGTCGCGAGCCCGCGGGGGTGATGGTGTCGGTCGCGAGCCTCGGGCTCGGATGCCGTGGCGGAGCAGGCGGACTGCGCGGAGATCCCCAGGGGGGCGCGGGCTCTCGCTCGACGGCCCCGCCGAGGTCCGGGGGTTGCCACGGCCTCTCCAGGGATGGGCGGTTCGGGTGTCCGCTTGGCGGATCTGGGCGGCTCTGGTTCACATCTGGTTCAGCTCCAGCTCGACGCCAGCTCGGCTCGAGCTCGACTCGAGCCCGACTGGAGCTCGGCGCACGTTCGACGCAGCATCGGCGCCTGAGCGGAGGGAGTGGCGAAATGGGGGAGTCTTGTTTCGTCCGCTGTTGTTTCGTCCGCTGTTGTTTCGTTCGCTTTTGCTTCTTCCGCTGTTGTATCGTCCGCTGTTGTTTTGTCCACTCTTGTTTCGTCCGACCTTTGTTTCGTCCGCTTTTGTTTCATCCGCTTTTGTTTCGTCCGCTTTCGTTGTGTCCGCTTTTGTTTCGTCCGCTTTCGTTTCGTCTGCTTCGGTTTCGTCTGCTCTTGCTTTGCGTGAATCGTGTGGAAGCTGGGGGGATGAAAACAGGACGAAATTATACCCAACGAATTCAAACCAGATGAATTTAAACAGGACAAAGTAACACCGGATTAATTAAAACCGGGTGAATTTAAAAGAGCGAATTTAAACCGGATGAATTTAAATCGGGCGAAGCAAAAACTGATGATTTTTAACGGACGGATTACCGGATTAATTTCAGCCAAGGGAATTACACATGATAAAATTCAACCCGGCGAATTAAACCGGATGAGTTTGAATCGGGCGATTTACAACCAGATGAATTTCAATTGGTGCGCGTGACAAGCGTTTTGAGCAATTGCGTTGCTCCATAGTTGTGTTCGTTCTCTTTGGTACAATGGTTGTCGCGATACACTAAGCGACTTGGGCACCACGAGGCAGGAACTTTTATGGTTGCCGCTTGCCGCTTGGGGCAAGCATTCCTAGCCCTGGTTTGCCCAGTAAGCCCCAGCAACAGGTAAGCCGCCGGTAAACGGTAAGTCTCGAAGAGCCGGTAACCAGCAAACCCAGGTAAAAAGTTGTTTTGGTCTGGTTGTTGTTTTGCTTGTTCCCCCCCTCCTCTGGGCTGACTCTCACAGCACTGCCACTGGTCTTCGATGAG
This sequence comes from Prorocentrum cordatum, assembly GCA_963575745.1. Classification (NCBI taxonomy): domain Eukaryota; class Dinophyceae; order Prorocentrales; family Prorocentraceae; genus Prorocentrum; species Prorocentrum cordatum. The sequence goes on from CAUYUJ010020676.1 coordinate 12,877, forward strand.
GCCGCCCTTGTCCGAAGACAATTCCCGAGCCTCCCCCTCCTCCTTTTCCTCTTCTGCCCCTCCTCTCCTTCCCCTTCCTCCCTACCCGTCGTCCTCCCCCTCCATCCCCCTCGTCCCCATCCCCCTCCTCCTCGTTATCCTTCTCCATTGCCCCCTCCTCCTTATCCTTTTCTTTTCCCCTCCTCCTGCTCCTCCCCCCTCTCCCTGCTCCTCCTCCTCCTCCTCAGCCACCTCCTCCTCCTCCTCCTATTCCTCCACGTTCCTTCTCCTATTCCTCCACCTTCCTCCTCCTATTCTTCCACCTCCTCCTCCTCCTCCTCCTCCTCTTCGGCGTCGGGCCCGGGCAGTCTCGCGGTCGTCGCTCCCGCCGCGGCGGCTGCGTAGTCGGCCCCTGGGTCGTGGCTTGATTTTCTCGGATCCTGGTTCGTTTTCTCGTTTCTCGTGTTCTCGGCCCCTGGGTCGTGCTCTCGTTTTCTCAGACCCTGGTTCGTTGTCTTGTTTTATCGGCCCCTGGGTCGTAGTCTTGTTTTCTCTGACCCGGGTTCGTTTTCCCGTTTTCTCGTGTTCTCGGCCTTTGAGCCGTGGTCCCGTTTTCTCTGACCCTGGGTCGTTTTCTCGTTTTCTTGGCCCTTGGGTCGTGGTCTCGTTTTCTCTGACCCTGGTTCGTTGAATTGTTTTCTCTTGTTCTCGGCCCCTGGGTCGTGGTCTCGTTTTCTCTGACCCCAGTTCGTTTTCGACTTTTCTCGGCCCCTGGGTCGTGGTCTCGTTTTCTCGGACCTTGGTTCGATTTCGCGTGTTCTCGCTTTCTTGGCCCTTCGATTGTGGTTTTGCCTTCCCGGACCCTGGTTAGTTTTTCTCGTTTTCCCGTCCTCTGGGTTGTGGTCTCGTTTTCTCGGACCCTGGTTCGTTTTCTCGTTTTCTCGTTTTCTCGGCCCCTGGGTCGTGGTCTCATTTTCTCGGGCCCTGGTTCGTTTTCTCGATTTCTCGGCCCCTTGGTCGTGGTCTCTCTTTTTTTGACCCTGGTTCGTTTTCTCGTTTTCTCGGCCCCTGGCTCGTGGTCTCGTTTTCTCTGACAATGGTTTGTTTTCTCGTTTTCTCGGCCCCTGGGTCCGATATCGTTTTCTCGGGCCCTGGTTCGTTGTCTCGTTTTTTCGTTTTCTCGGACCTTGGGTCGTGGTCTCGTTTTCTCGGACCCTGGTTCGTTGTCTCGTTTTTTTGTTTTCTCAGACCTTGGGTCGTGGTCTCGTTTTCTCGAACCCTGGTTCGTTTTCTCGTTGTTTTGTTTTCTCGGCCCCTAGGTCGTGGTCGCGTTTTCTCTGACCCTGGTTTCTTTTCTCGTTTTCTCGTTTTCTCGGCCCCTGGGTTGTGGTCTCGTTTTCTCGGGCCCTGGTTCGTTTTCTTGTTTTCTCGGCCCCTGGATCGTGGTGTCGTTTTCTCCTGGGTCGTGGTCTTGTTTTCTCAGACGTTGGTTCGTTTTCTCGTTTTCTCGCCCCCTGGGTCGTGGTCTAGTTGTCCCGAACCCTGGTTCGTGTTCTCGTTTTCTCGTTTTCTCGGGTCCTGTTTCGTTTTCTCGCTTTCTCGTGTTGTCGTGTTCTCGTGTTCGGACCTTGGTTCGGTTTCTCGTGTTCTCGTTTTCTTTGCCCCTGGGTCGTGGTCTCGTTTTCCCGGGCCCTGGTTCGTTTTCTCGGCCCTGGGATCGTGGTCTCGTTTTCTCGGACCCCGGTTCGTTTTCTCGTTTTCCCGTCCCCTGGGTCGTGGCCGCGTTTTCCCAGACCTTGGTTCGTTGTTTCGTTTTCTCGTTTTCTCGGCTCTTGGGTCGTGGTCTCGTTTTCTCGGGCCCTGGTTCGTTTTCTCGTTTTCTCAGACCTTGGGTCGTGGTCTCGTTTTCTTTGGCCCTGGTTCGTTTTCTCGTTTTCTCGGCCCCTGGCTCGTGGTCTCGTTTTCTCTGACAATGGTTTGTTTTCTCGTTTTCTCGGCCCCTAGGTCGGGTATCGTTTTCTCGGACCCTGGTTCGTTTTCTCGTTTTCCCGTCCCCTGGGTCGTGGTCTCGTTTTCTCGGACTTTGGTTCGTTGTCTCGTTTTCTTGTTTTCTCGGCCCCTGGGTCGTGGTCTCGTTTTCTCGGACCCTGCTTCGTTTTCTCGTTTTCTCGTTTTCTCAGCCCCTTGGTCGTGGTCTCTTTTTCTTTGACCCTGGTTCGTTTTCTCGTTTTCTCGGCCCCTGGCTCGTGGTCTCGTTTTCTCTGACAATGGTTTGTTTTCTCGTTTTCTCGGCCCCTGGGTCCGGTATCGTTTTCTCGGGCCCTGGTTCGTTGTCTCGTTTTTTCGTTTTCTCAGACCTTGGGTCGTGGTCTAGTTGTCCCGAACCCTGGTTCGTGTTCTCGTTTTCTCGTGTTCTCCGAATTTGACGGACACTTGCGGAAGAATGCGCATTATTTATGAGTTTGCTTCGTCGTGCATCTTGCATGTGAACAATCCCGGCCAAGCCGGTTACGACCACCCTTCATACCAATCAATGCTATGCGTGCGCACTCGATTCTATCAAAAGATAGGTTCCGAAAATAGTTGGCAAAACATAGCACAAAGTCCACCAGCGCGCGCACATGTCGAAACCACACCAAACGCATTACATTCGTAAGCGTTTCAACATAGAAACGTCAAAAGCCCGTAGGCTTTCCATCACACATTCTACAGGTGGTCTGCTTTTGCCCATGTGCTAGAACTATGGGAAATTTATGCGAGCTTTACTATCTCATCCAGAATCCGCATTCTCGTCCCACCACGCGGTGCATCCGCGTTGATCTGGCATGGGCCCAGCGCGCGAAGCTGCATCAAATAATACCATGCGGGCCACACATGCGCGCCGCCACCCGCGCGTGTCGAAATCCACTCACAACAGGTAGTTCTCGATGCAGTCTAAGATAGAGCTTGTCAGAAACATGTTGGAATCCAATTGTTTTTCAACAGACCGTTTGGCAGGGTTCTTGCATTTCTGCGCACCCGCACCTCCTCACCATCACCCGCAGCAGCGCCACCGCATCACCGCCGTTATCGTCCTCGTCAATCGCCGCCATCGCCCCGGTCATCAGCCAACCACCGTCATCACCGACACATGGACATCATTTTCGTCATCGTCGTCACTAGCATCGGCGCCAACAGTGGCTTTGCCATCGTCATCACCGTCATAGCCACCACCATCGCTACTATCATCATCTTTGCCTCCGTTGTCGACGTCATCGTGATGCCGCGTTGAAGACGCGCTTTACAGGTCTCTTCGGCATGCGCCATCGCGGCCGCGTCGGTTGTGCCCAAACCAGCTGGACGCTCTGCGCGCGAGCTTGCGCGCGCTGGCGTGGCCGCAGGTGCGCCAACCAGTGACGATTAGCCACCGCAATCGTGGCCGCAAGGGTTCTGCAAAACAAGTTGTGGGTGAGAGAGTGGGATAATTGCGCGCGCAGTAGAGTTGACGACTTTACGTTCTGCAAGGTGGAAATGAAAAGTTGTTCCCCCCCGTCCTCCCCAGCCGGGACTCAGCAGATCCCCCAAATGACATACGGTTTTGAGCCGTCGTTCATTTTTCATTTGAACTCACACCATCCCAGTCAAGTTGGTATCGATCTCCCCTCATCCTTGTTAGATTGAGTTCTGTGCGCGCACTCATGTATCTAAAAGGTTATGTTTTGTGTACAGAAAGATTGCCACTAACGACCACAAAGTCCACACGCGCACGCACGTCGAAACCATACCAAATACATTACGCTTGCATGCATGCCAGCATGAATACATACAACAACATAATAGAATTCATAAGTATTGCAGATACTCTGCTCGCGCGCACTTGCTGGACCCATGAGTAAACCATATGAGTTGAGCAATCCCTTCCAGAAAGCTCATTCTCACCTCACCACGCGGTGCACCAGTGTTGATCTAGCGCCCAGTGCACTAGTCTGTATTCAATCCTACCATGTGGCCCACACGCACGCGCGCCGCCACGCGCGCGTGTCGAATGCCGTCCGAAACCCATACTTCTGATATCATTTCAAGATAGAGTGTTTCAACAACGTATGGAAAACCAACTGATTTTCAACAACAGGCCCGCCAGGTTGCCGGCATTTCTGAGCGCGCGCACTTCCTCACCATCACCTGAAAGCAGCGCCACCGCATCGCCGCTGTTATCCTCATCGCCGATCTTCGCCACTGCCGCCGTCGTCAGGCAATCACCTGCGCCATCGACACATAGACATCATCATCGTCATCGTCGTCATCATCATCGGTGCCATCAGTTGCCTTACCGTCGTCATCGTCACCATCGTCACCACCACCGCTACTATCATCATCTTTGCCGCTGATATCGACGTCAACATGATGATACCGCGCCCGCCCGAGTCATTGACCTGAACTGAAGTGCCCCCGCGCCAGTGCCGCTTTTATGACGCGTTGGGCAAGTCCCATTGGTAAACGCCACTGCGGCCGAGTCGGCTGTGCCAAACCAGCTGGCCAGTCTGCGCGCAAGCTTGCGTGCGCTAGCGCAACCGCAGATGCGCCAGCAAGCGCCAAGTCGTCACCGCAATCGCGGCCGCATGGGTTCTGAAATCCAAGTTGCGGGGGGGGGGGGGGTAAATTGCGC
>CAUYUJ010020676.1:22500-80000 GCA_963575745.1 Prorocentrum cordatum
TCACAGGGCATGCGTGTTGCACATCCGCCAGTACCAGGTGCCAACAGAGGTCCTTGCAGCAGGCTCCAGGATCACTAGCGCTGTCCATCCAACCTTCACGAGCACCGCCTGCAAGACTGTGAGAGACCATGTGCCCCACCAGAATCGGCAGGGCTATGCTTACCCCCGGAATCCCGGAATCGGCAGGGCTACGCTACACCCCAGGGCATATTGCGCTTGTTGTTATTATTAGTATTCTTCCTCCTCCTCCCCCGCCTCCTCCTCCTCCTCCTCCTCCTCCTCCTCCTCCTCCTCCTCCTCCTCCTCATCCTCCCGAGGGCGCAGTCCACGGCACACCCCGAGGTCGGGATCGCAGTGCACGTGGGCCGCATCAGCCAGGAGGTTGTTGCGAACGTTGGCGGAACGTGCGTGGACCTCACGGTTGAGGCTGCCCGTCGGCTCAAGAGTGCGCTGCACGACGAGCTCAAGATGCAGGTGGCCGACGCCAAGGGCACCATCCCAGGGAACAGCGGCGCCATCACAGGAGGAGGGCGTGCGCAGGTTGGCGGGCCTGGGCCTTCCCGATAGACAGATTGCAGCCCCGACCAGGAAGCCTGCCCGAAAGTCCAAACGCGCAGGCAGACACTTGAAGGCCCAGACCTCAGTCCGCCATCTTGGAGCTGATTGTCGTGCGGGACGGCGACGGCACGGGAATAATACCAGGCACATCCACCCAGGCCCAGTGAGAGGCAAGAGGTGGAAGGCGGCCAAGCAGCGGCTCGTCATGGCGTATCGTGCGATTAAGGTCTACAAAAAAAGACGCGGCGCATCCTGCACTCGGACATCCTGCCCATGAATAAGTGGGGCGGCGAGGTCAGCGGCTTCACCCTGCAGGAGCTCGACGGCATGAGGCGCATCACCAAGCAAGTCTACGGGCACGGCCACATGTCAACGGACGTGTTCGGCGCCATCCACCCCAAGGTCAACCCCATCGGCAAGGCCGCCTTCATGCCCCTGGGCCGCTACCTGGAGGAGGTGTGGAGGGCCACAGACAAGCGGCACCGACATGGGAAGGTGCTGCCCGTCGCCACCTTGCGCAGAGTGTGCGAGCAGGCCCTCCAGGACAGCCTTGATGGCAAGCCGGAGGCAGGGCCCACCGGAGCGGCGCTGAAGGCGACCACCGTGGCAGGGTGGTCGGTGCAGAGTGCAACGGTCTTTGTCTCGCCACGGTGCGGCACGCTGTCCGCACTCGAGCACGCGCCCAAGCACATGGAGAAGCTGGACCTGCGCAGCGTGCTGGACCGAGTCCGTGGACGTGCCACAGACAGCGTACGACGGCGAGAAGGTCTGGACGAACATGCGCTCCCAGAGGTCTGGTGGGAGGTCGTCGCGGCGATGGTCGGTGGCAAGCACTTCACCCCGCTAGAGAAGTGGGCCATCACCGCAGTCGTGGGCGGCACCTACCTTAAAGGCGACAATATGGCCGAGTGGGGCTACGACGAGAGCGCGGGCACGAGCAGGCGCTGCGGCGTGCGGGACGGTCTGCAGCACCGCCTGAACTCATGTTTGGCCTTCGCCACGGGCCGCAGAAAAGTGGCCCCGCCGTCGCCTCGCCTCCAGCAGCCTGCGCGAGGGAGCGAAGGTAGCCTCGGTCCGTTTTGTGCGCGAGCCCCGCCGCTGCCCGTTAGGCCCGATGTGGCCTGTCCCAGGGCGCCTGAGAAGATGATCGTGCGTGCCTGTGCGAGAGGTCAGCCCGTACCTATCGGCAGTTTGGTTTTCGAGCCCGACCTGCCTCTTGAGGGTGACGGGTCAGCCACCTCCAGTGCCCTCGAGGAGCTCCGAAGGGCGGGGTGGGCGGTGGTTCAGCGGGGGCGGGACGGGACTGTTCGGAAGCTCGGCTCTCTCACCTCCCAGTTACCTCCCTCCGCTCGCGCGGCCGAGCTGCAAGCCTACTGCCGAGGGGCAGACTGTGCAAAAGCCAACCGTACGTTGGCGACAATGCAGCGGCGTTGGCCGCCCGAGCACGCGGGCGCGCGTGCGCCGCCAGCCCAACGTGGAAGGATGCCAAGCATTGGCGCCGAGGGCGGCGTGGCGACCTCGCGTAGAGTGCGGGTCTCAAGGTGAAGGAACACCAGGACGTCCCCGCCGCCCCGCAGACGGAGGGCGAGTGGCGGGTCGTCCGCAACTCCTAGGCCGACGAGGCGGCCAAGGAGGCGTTCAACTCGTGGCCCATGTGGGCCTGTCGAACCTGGGGCGGGTGCTGGCGCGCGGGCCTGCTCCCAAGGTGGAGTGGGCACGCTTGCCTCCGCGTGCGCAGCCCCCGACGTGTGAGCGCCCGTGCTTTCTGCAGCACGATCTGCACGAGGTGGCGGACGGCCGCTGGCGGTGCGTTCAGTGCTTGCACGGCTTCTGGAGCGCGAAGGCTGGGATGGCCTCCGAGTGTGGGCGCGAGGCGCCCAAGAGCTGGATGAGGCCAGCGAGAGGTCGCAGGTTCCCATGTCTTGTGGGGTGCGGTGATTGGCCCTAAAGGCTGCTCACCTGAACGGGGTGACTTCTTGCTGTACTGTTTGCGATGCGCGCAGTATGCCCAGCTGCACCTTGTCGGCCTGGCCGAGAGCTGCCCAGCGAAGCAGCCCGGTTTTGTCTCGCACAAGATGGGCAAGGAGCGGCAGCGCCGCTTCGAGCGCGGCCTCCACCCCAGAATTGGGAGGAAGGAGGTCGTCCTTGAGTGCTGGGCCCTCAAGGATCCGGGCCCCTCACACAAGGTGTGGGAACTGCGCGCAGTGCACCTCTGCAACTGGCGCGCTCGGCGCCCACAGGGCGGAGCACAAATCCTCCTCCTCCTCCTCCTCCTCCTCCTCCTCCTCCTCCTCCTCTTCCTCCTCCTCCTTTCTGCCAATGCCCTCTGGGCCATTCAGTGGCACGACTGGGTTGGCGTGGGCCCTGGGGATGACGAGCCCCCATGGACCTCGAGATGTTCCAAATGTTTCAAAACGATTTTCGGAGATGGTAGGCCCATGGATGGATGCAAGGGCCTGCCCACTGCCCTCCGTCGGCTGCAAGGTGCTGAGAGCGAGCGAGGCCACATCTTGTGCGCCACCTTTGCTCAGGACGACGAGTGCGCCCCGACTGTTTTCTGTTTTATCTGCGGCGCTTTCACCAGCAAGCGTTGCTACCTCCTCGGCGAGATGCGCGGACCGCCTAGCCCCAGCGGGCGAAGCGCCCTCTCCCGCATACGCCGAGGCCTTCCGCCCCACTACAGGTCTCGGGGCACTACTGCTGCAGGTCCTGGCACCACATGTCGTGCCTCGGCCAAGTATGTCTTGCTCAAGGCAGCGGACGCTGGCCCGTTCTCCTCGCCCTCCTCCCGCTCGGGCTTGATTTCGACACCTGGAATGTCGGCCCTGGCTGAGAGGATTCGGCAACGCGAGGAGGCTTTTTGTGCAGCAGGATCGGCCTGAGGCCGTTGGTGGTAATTTTCTGCCCAGGGGCCCTCGAGGAAAATCCTCCTCCTCCTCTCTTCCTCCTCCTCCTCCTCCTCCGCCTCCTCCTCCTCCTCCTCTTCCTCCTCCTCCTCCTCCTCTTCCTCCTCCTCCTCCTCTTCCCTCTCCAAAGCGCCCTCCTCCTCCTCCTCCTCCTCCTCCTCCTTTTCCTCCTCCTCCTTCTCCTCCAGGGTGCCCTCCTCCTCCTCCTCCTCCTCCTGCTTCTGCTCCTCCTCCTCCCTCCCCCTCCTCCTCCTCTTCCTCCTCCTCCTCATCATCATCATCATTATCGTCATCATCAGCATCATCATCATCATCATCATCATCATCATCACCATCACCATCACCATCACCATCACCATCATCATCATCATCATCATCATCATCATCATCATCATCATCATCATCATCATCATCAGTTGTTCCTCTTCCTCTTCCTTCTCCTCGCCCCTCTTCTCCTGCTCTTGAATTTAAGCGAGCGTGCCTGCAGGGCGAGGGCCCAGCCGCCGCGCTCGTTCACGGCTCTTGGCCCTCATCCGTGGGATTCTGTGCGCGTGCTGATTCCGCGCGGCGCTCGAAGCCGCAGTTCCACGCGTTCGATCGTGGTGGTGCTACGTAAGGTTGCCATGATGTCATCGAGGAAGCCGGGCGTGGTCTCACAAGCCCGGCAGTTCGACGTTTTCGTTTGATGTTTCCCTTCTCGGCCTGCGGGCATGCGTTTGGGCCCGCAGTCGGGCAGCATGCGTTTGGGCCCGCCTAGTGTCGGGGCCGCCCACGGCCAGGCCCCGCCCACGGCCAAGCGCTGGCCAGCCCACGGTCAAAGCCGTCCGCGGTCGGCCGAGCCCGCGTTCGGGCCCACTACGGCTGGAAGGATATAGACCCCGGGGGTCCTTGGCCACCCTAGGGCCCACTGAAAGGCCTGCCCAGGGGAGGGTTTACTAAAGGTCCTAGGCTTGCCTAGGGTAGGGCCTCTGCAGTCCTAGGCTTGCCTAGGGTAGGGCCCCCACCGCAGGCCGCAGGCCCTAGGGGCCCTCCCTCCCCCTCCTCCTTAGTCGGTTGGCGCTGCTCCTCCTCCTGCTCCTCCTCCTCCTCCTGCTCCTCCTCCTCCTCCTCCTCCTCCTCCTCCTCCTCCTCCTCCTCCTCCATTGCTTCCCCTTATACATAATTTCCCCCTGTCGCACCCCGAGGCCAGTTTTTAGGGCGGGCCGGGCGTTTCGTTTGACTCTTCCTCACCATTTATGACCCTGAAGCTTCAAACATGACAACAATTTCACATATGGAGGGCGGGTGATGTTCAAAGTGTGGCTCTCACCTTAGCGCCGCGCACATGCGTTGTTTTTTAACGAAGATACAAGCGCTTCGCGGATTGAGGGCGGGTGGTTTTTAATATGTGGCTCTCGCCTTAGCGCCGCGCGCATTATTTTTTTAAACATGTTGCAAGAGTTGCACGGATTGAGGGCGAGCTTTACGGATTGAGGGGTGTTCTTTTTCAAGATGTGTTTCCTGCCTTAGCGCCGCGTGTATTCGTTAGTCACATTTGCAAGAGTTCCACGGGTTCCCATGTATCAGAAATTATGGTTCGGAAGGATTCAAGCTTATGAGGGTGCACAAGTTATGCTGATTCGCGGTGTTCAAGTCCCAGGAATGGCGTTCTGGCACGATCCAGGATCGCCAAGACACAACAGTCAGGTTGATCCGTGGCGTTAGCATCCCGAAAACAATGTTTTGGCATGCTTCAGGGTTTTCAAACAGTCGTCTTCCAAGGAGGCAGTTCCTTCAGTAAGAATGAACCGTTCCAGGGGCCTATGAAGAGGCACGTTGGCGGGAGGATATGTTCCAACATCGTTGATGCCTCTTGGGTTTACACTGGTCCTCCTCCCCCTCCTCCTCCTGCTCCTCCTCCTCCTCCTCCTGCTCCTCCTCCTCCTCCTCCTCCGTCGGTGTTCACGCCACCTTCGCCTCTGCGTTCTCTTGCGCCTGCTCCATGTCTACGGTCGCCGTTTCCATCAGGCCATTCATTGTGTCCCTCGGCTCTTGGGCGGGCCGTCGTCGGCAGAGGAGAGGGAGGAAAAGGAAAGGGAGGATGAGGAGGAGGAGGAGGAAGAAGAGGAGGAGGAGGAGGCGGAGGAGGAGGAGGGGGAAGGCGAGAAGGAGGAGGAGGAGGAGGAGGAGGAGGAGGAGGAAGAAGGGCACAGCCACGAAAGCCTGCAGAACGCGTAGGGCGACGAGCTGAACCGCGAAAACCAGAAGCAAAATCCCGAGACCCACCAGCTGAACTACAAAAGCCGCAGCCAGAGCTACGAGAGCCACTTCCTGAGCTACGCGGGTTGTAAGCTGAACTACGAAAGCTTCCCGCAGAGCGACCACGGTGATGAGCTGAATTGCAAGGGCCACCTCCTGAACTGACAGCCACCAGCTGAGCTGCGAGGACCACGTGCTGAGCTACTGGGACCACGCGCTGAACTACCAGGGCCACAGGCAAGGCTTCGAGCACCACAGTCAGGGCTCCGAAGACCGCAGGCTGAACAACGAGAGCTACGAAGGCCACCTGCTGAGTGACCAGGGCCACAACCAGAGCTACGCGGACTACAGGAAGGACTACAAGAGCTTCCCGCATAACGATTAGGGCAACGAGCCGAACTGCAAGGCGCAGAAGCAGAACTCCGAGGCTCACCAGCTCAGCTACAAGGGGCACCTGCGGAGCTGTGTGGGCAATCGCGAGAGGCACCAGCAGAGCCACGAAGACTGCGAGCTGAGCTACGAGGGCTGCAGCCACAGCTCCGAGACCTACGAGGGCCACCGTCTGAATTACGAGGGCCACAACCAGATGTACGCGGACGACAGGAGTACCTACCAGAGCCTCATGCGGAGCGAGTGGGGCGACGAGCTGGCTTGCAAGGACGTAGAGTATACTTCGGAGACCCACCAGCTGAGCTACGAGGTCTTCAGCAGGAGCTACGAGGGCTACAACTTGAGCTACGCGGACCAAAGCAAAATTACGAGAGCCTCCCGCAGAGCTACCATGGCGACGAGCTGTGCCACCTGCTGAGCAGCGACAGCCACCTGCTAAGTTACGAGGACCACGTGTTGAACCATCGGGACCACGCGCTGAGCTATCAGGGCCATAAGCAGGGCCACGAGGACCACAGCCTTAGCTACGGGAGCCACTGGCAGAGCTACCCAAGCCACCTGTTGAAGTACCGGAATCACCGACAGATCTACGAGGGCCATTTGCTGAACTACGAGCATCACAGGCACAGCTCCGAGGGCCACATGCAGGGCCACGAGGACCTCCAGCTGAGCCTCGACCTGGCGTGGCCGTGCGGGTCGTCGGCATCAAAGCTCGCCCGCTGCTTCATGGGCAGGAGGGTACACTCGGGCCGTATGATGAGGCAGCAGACCGCTAGGCAGTCAAGGCAGGCTCGGAGTACATCCGGGTTTGGACAACCTGCCTCGGGCCCGTAGGTATAATGACCAAGCGGGCGCTCGGGCCTGCTTTCCAGCAGGCAGCTCGCAAAGCTACCATGCCCCAAAGCCCCAAAGCACATCGATATGCTGTTCCAAATGCGATTTTTGCAGCCGCCGAAGGGCAGCCAGGCGCAGCAGCCCACTTCGAGCTTATCCCCGGCGTCGATGCGGCCTTCGACATGGCCTACGACCAGATGGCGCCATCAAGTGCAATGCGAGACCGGACTGCGTGAATCTGGAGAAGATCACAAACTACAGGCACATCGTTTCACACAAGGCACTACGCCTACTTCAATTCAGCGCTGTACTGCATGGTCATTTCAGCGGCCTGGCCGCTCCTCCCATCCCCCTCCTCCCTCTTGGGCCTCAAGAGATACCAGGATCAGTGTTGATTTTCCTCCCTCCTCCCCCCCTCCAGAAAGGGTCCGAGCTCCGGCGTGCAATCGGCGGCTCCGCGGGCTTCGCGCGGGCCGCGCGGCGCGCGGACGCGCGCGCGGATCAGCAGAGTCAAGGGGGAACGCCCGACGGCGCTGCGCAGCAGCAGGAGGAGGGAGGAGCAAGATGAAGACGAGGAGGACGAGGAGGAGGGTCTCATTTAAGGAGGTGGATTTGGAGGGGGGATGCGATGGTGATGCTGAGGATGATAGTGATGGTGATTTGGGTGGTGATTCTGATTGCGATGGTGACGGTGATGACGATGGTGATGATGATGATGATGATGATGATGAGGATGATGATGACGATGATGATGATGATGATGATGATGATGATGATGATGATGATGATGATGAGGATGGTGTTGTTGATGATGGTGATGGTGGTGGTGATGATGATGGTGATGAAAGAACGACGCTGACAATAATAATATGTGTGGTGATGGTTATGGTCATGATCACGAACACGCTGATATTGATGGTGATGATGGTGATGGTGATCAGGATGCTGCTGAAAAATAAGGAGGAGGAACACGAGGAGGAGCAGGAGGAGAAGGGGGAAGAGGAGGAGGTGCCCGGAGGACAAGGAAAGAGAGAGAGAGAGACAGAGAAAACAAAAAGAAATGGAGGAGGACGAGGATGAGTGATGAGAGTCCCTCCTCCTTCTCCTCCTCCTCCTCCTTCTCCTCCTCTCTCTCCTCTTTCCCACCTCTTATCCACAACCTCTTCGTCATCCCCGTCCTTCCTGCCCCCTCCCCCTGCCGACCCCGAAGCCGACGGCGCCGCCGACGACGCCGACGACGGCGCCGATGCCGCCGCAGCTCGGCCAGGCGGCGCGAGCCGCCCGCGAGCCCGCCGCTGGCGCGGCCTCGGGCGCGGGCGCGGCCGCGGCCGTGGCCTCGACTGCGGCAAGGCCGAAGAGGCGCCGAAGCGGCGCTGGCGGCGCCGCGAGGGTGACTGTGGACATGGAGCGGGAGGAGCGCGGGCGACGACGCTCGTCATCTTCCTCCTCCTCATTCCCTTCCTCCTTCTCCTCCTCCGCCTCCTCTCCTCCTCTTCCTCCTCCTCCTCCTCCTCCGCCTCCTCCTACTTCTCCGCCTACTCTCTTCCTCCTCCTCCTCCTCCTCCTCCTCCTCCTCCTCCTTTTCCTCCTCCTTTTCCTCCTCCTCCTCCTCGTCCTCCTCCTCCTCCTCCGCCTACTTCTCTTGCGTCCTCACCATCATTCCACTGATCGTGGACACTCTGGCGAGGACTCTGACGACGAGGCCTACGCCGTGGAGATCATCCGAAGGCCTTCGGCCACGGCCGCCGCCGCACCCCGAGCTGCGGAGACCTCGCGAGGGCGTTCAGGAGAGGGCTAAGAGCTATGGAGGGTGTGGCATCACGGCCAGTGCCACGACGTTTTGGCTCTTGACGGAACGGTTCGCTGGTTGCTGGAGGTGTTCTCGCCCCGGGATGCTTTTCAGCAGCTGCGCCTCGTCGAGAGCTTGCCGTGGGTTGGCGAATCGTCGCGACCTGCCCCCAGAGACCAGAGCCATGACCCGAAAATCGCCAGGTGTCGAAGAGGGGCAAGGACCAGGGGTGCGTGGATAGCATGGCCGGCGTCATGAAACCTCCTTGATCCCGCTCATCTTCTTGTTATTACTATTCGTACTGTGTTTAGTCTTCTCATGTCTCCCCCCCCAGGCTGTGCTTGCACTTAGGGCTTCGTCTTTGTTTTTCAAGGAGCTTGGCTCATGTGCTGCCCCGACCGGCTTGTCGTCGCCCCGTCGCCGCCCCGTCGGCGCTTGTCGCCGCCCGTCGCCGCCTAATCGAGGGCTCGTGTACCACCCCGGCCATCTTGTCATCGCCCCTTCGCCGCTCGTCGCCGTCCGTCGCTAGTGCGGTCTCCACACATCACAGCCTGCACCGTTTAGATTCCTCTCGCTTCGCGGGGTGCACGTCCGGAGCACGTACAGTCCAGTCGTTGTGGGGCCTCTTGGGAGCCTTTTGGCGGCTTCTTGGAGGCTTCTTGGGGGCCTCTTGGGGCCTCCAGGGGGCTTCTTTGGGGCCTCTTGGGGCCCCTGCGGGGCCGTCTTGGGCCGTCTTGGTGTGAGATGTTTTGACCTGCTCGTCTGCCGCCGCGTGGGCTTCGAACGCCGTTCGGCCGTCTCGGCGTCGTCCAGAGTGCCAGTTGCGCGCATCGTGGAAGTGATCAGACGCCTCTGGGGCCTCTGGGGGGCCCCTTTGAGCTGTTCGTTGTAGTTCGGAGCATTTACTATCCAGTCGTTTGGAGGACTCCTGGGGTCCTTTGGGGGGGGGGGGGGCTGTTGGGGGCCTCCTGGGGGTCTCTTCGGGGCGTCTTGGACCGTCCTGGGGCGATTTAAATTTCTTGGGGACCTTTTGGAGGCCTCTGGGGGGCTTCTGGGGGGCTTCTTGGGGGCCTCTCGGACCCCCGTGGGGGCGTCTTGGGCCGTCTTGATGCGCTCTTGCGCTGTCTGGTCCGCTCGGAGGCCGTCTTGGGGGCCTGTAGCGGCCGCATTGGGGCTCTCTTGGGGTCCTCTTGGGCCGTCTTGGGGGCCTCTTGGGGCGTCTTGGGGGCCTCTTTGGGCCGTTTTGGGGCCCTCTTGGGCCGTCTTGGGGCCCTCTTGAGGGCTTCTTGAGCCGTCTTGGGGCCATTTTGGAGGCTGCTTCGGCCGTCCTGGGCCTCTGAGGGTCGATCTAGGCGAGAACGGTGAAATTACCTAACATCGAAGACTGATAGGTTTCTAGTTGACTCAAAAGAGCTCACAGATCACTCCACAGGGGGGTCCGGGCAGGTGTTGGGAGTTGCCGGGCGGCAGGTGCCGGGCTCGTTTTTCGCCAACAGTCACACACTTCGTGCTCTTCGATTTCCCAGAACTCCATTCCCCGGGCCACATTCTGGAGGGCCGAATGCAACAGTCACACACTTCGTGCCTTCGATTTCCCAGAACTCCATTCCCGGGCCACATTCTGGATGCCCGGATGCAACAGTAGGCACACTTCGGCTCTTCGAGTTCCCAGAACTCCATTCCCGGGCCACATTTTGAATGCCCGGAGCCAACTGTAGGCCACTTCGTGCTCTTCGAGTTCCCAGAACTCCATTCCCGGGCCACATTTTGAATGCCCGGAGCCAACTGTAGGCCACTTCGTGGTCTTCGAGTTCCCAGAACTCCATTCCTGGGCATGATTTTGAATGCCCGGAGCCAACTGTAGGCCACTTCGTGGTCTTCGAGTTCCCAGAACTCCATTCCTGGGCATGATTTTGAATGCCCGGAGCCAACTGTAGGCCACTTCGTGTTCTTCGAGTTCCCAGAACTCCATTCCCGGGCCACACTTTGAATGCTGAGGCAGGCTGATGCTGAGGCTGAGGCAGGCTGAGGCTGAAGGCAGACTGAAGCTGAGGACGAGGCTGAAGGCAGACTGAGGCTGAGGCTGAAGCAGGCTGAGGCTGAGGCTGAGGCAGGCTGAGGCTGAGGCTGAGGCAGGCTGATGCTGAGGCAGGCTGAGGCTGAGGCTGAGGCTGATGCAGGCTGAGGCTGAGGCAGGCTGAGGCTGAGGCCGAGGCTGAAGGCAGACTGAGGCTGAGGCTGAAGCAGGCTGAGGCTGAGGCTGAGGCAGGCTGAGGCTGAGGCAGGCTGATGCTGAGGCAGGCTGAGGCTGAGGCTGAGGCTGATGCAGGTGAGGCTGAGGCAGGCTGAGGCTGAGGCCAAGGCTGAAGGCAGACTGAGGCTGAGGCTGAAGCAGGCTGAGGCTGAGGCTGAGGCAGGCTGAGGCTGAGGCTGATGCAGGCTGATGCTGAGGCAGGCTGATGCTGAGGCAGGCTGAGGCTGAGGCTGAGGCTGATGCAGGCTGAGGCTGAGGCAGCCTGAGGCTGAGGCCGAGGCTGAAGGCAGACTGAGGCTGAGGCTGAAGCAGGCTGAGGCTGAGGCTGAGGCAGGCTGAGGCTGAGGCTGAGGCAGGCTGATGCTGAGGCAGGCTGAGGCTGAGGCTGAGGCTGAGGATGCAGGCTGAGGCTGAGGCCTGAGGCCGAGGCCAAGGCTGAAGGCAGACTGAGGCTGAGGCTGAAGCAGGCTGAGGCTGAGGCTGAGGCAGGCTGAGGCTGAGGCTGAGGCAGGCTGATGAGGCTGAGGCAGGCTGAGGCTGAGGCTGAGGCTGAGGCAGGCTGAGGCTGAGGCAGGCTGAGGCTGAGGCGAGGCTGCAGGCAGAACTGAGGCTGAGGCTGAAGCAGGCTGAGGCTGAGGCTGAGGCAGGCTGAGGCTGAGGCTGAGGCTGAGGCAGGCTGATGCTGAGGCAGGCTGAGGCTGAGGCTGAGGCTGATGCAGGCTGAGGCTGAGGCAGGCTGAGGCTGAGGCCGAGGGCGACGGCAGACTGAGGCTGAGGCTGAAGCAGGCTGAGGCTGAGGCAGAGGCAGGCTGAGGCTGAGGCTGAGGCAGGCTGATGCTGAGGCAGGCTGAGGCTGAGGCTGAGGCTGATGCAGGGTGAGGCTGAGGCAGGCTGAGGCCGAGGCTGAAGGCAGACTGATGTTGAGGCTGAAGCAGGCTGAGGGCGAGGCTGAGGCAGGCTGAGGCTGATGCAGGCTGAGGGTGAGGCTGAGGCAGGCTGAGGCCGAGGCTGAAGGCAGACTGATGTTGAGGCTGAAGCAGGCTGAGGGCGAGGCTGAGGCAGGCTGAGGCTGAGGCAGGCTGAGGCTGAGGCTGAGGCAGGCTGAGGCTGAGGCTGTGACTGCGACTGCTGTTGCCACTGCGACTGCCATCGCGAATGCGACCACGACTGCGAGAACAGCAGAATTCTACAACAGGATTCTTATCTGAATCTTAAGGGGAATGCTTCCAGATATGCTCCTACACATCGCTGTTAGGTTGCTTTGCCGGGATAATCTTTCAAAACCCGATGGAACATTATGATTTTGGCTTCTGGAGGCGCTCTTGGGTGTCCTATTGGGGCCCTCTTGGGGCGTCTTGGGAGCTTTTTGGGCCGTCTTGGGGCCGTCTTGGCCAGTCTTGGGGCCTTCTGGAGCCGTCATGAGGCCCTGTTGGACCCCCAAGAGGGCCAACATGCCCAAATCTGTTATTTTCCATAGGTTTTGGTAGGTTTTTGAGCCCCAGGAGGGGGTCGTCAGCCTGGGTCGGTGGATGTGGCGTAGCCCCTGGGGTGGGTTAGGGGGGGGACAAAATCGAAACTAATTGCCCTAGCCAGCCCAACCAGCCAACCCAACCAACCAGCCACCCAAACAACTCAACCGGCTCAACCAGCCCAACCAGCCACCCCGCAACCCGAGCCAACCCGCCACCCCGCCAACCCGCCCACCCCCGCCGCCTGCCCTCCGTCACCGTCGAGAGGGGGGGGGAAGTGTTTCTTACAAGCGAAAACCACAAGAATCACCTTCCCGGGGTCCGGCGGGACAGCAGGGGGAGGGGAAATCGCGCCGTACTATGCGGGAGCGGGATTCGCGCCCGAGGTGCCCAAAGACGATTTGGGGCCTCAAATGCGACAATGTCGTCACTTTATTACCTTTCACCGCGCTCCCCTTCTCAACGGAAAGGCTCCCATCCGTGAAACTGTCGTCATTTTTCAGCCCCCGCGAGAGGCTTCTTAGAGGCCCCCAGAGGCTCCAGGAGGGCCCATGGCGGCCTCGGGAGTGCCTAGGAGACCTCCGGAGGGCCCCAGGAGGACCCACTCTGCTCCGCGCCCCCCCCTTCTCAACGGAAAGGCCCCCATGCGTGAAATTGTTTTCATCATTCCGCCCCGCGAGAGAGTTCTTAGAGGGCCCACAGAGGCTCCAGGAGGGCCCATGGCGGCCCAGGGAGAGCCCACGAGATCTCAAGAGCCCCCCCGAGGACCCACTTTGAATTACACTCAGGGAGCTCCAGAGGGCCCAGGAGGCTCCAAGAGGCCCCAAGAGGCCCCGAAGACCCCAAACAGGCCACAGGACCCCCAGCACGCTCTAGGAGAGCCACGGCGACACCAAGAGGCTCCAGGACGGGCGTCATTCCCTCTCCTCCTCCTGCTCGTCGTCGTCATCCTTCTCCTCATCCGTCCTGCTTCAAATCCTTCCTCCCCCTCTTCCTCCTCCTTCTCCTCCTCTTTCTCCTCCTCCTCCGCCTCCTCCTCTCCTCCTCCTCCTCCTCCTCCTCCTCCTCCTCCTCCTACCTCATCCGTAGCCTCGATGGCTCCGATAGCGCCGTGCGCGAGATCCGCCTCCTCCCCATCCGTCCTCCTCCCTCCTCCCTCCTCCTTCCCTCCTCCCTCATCCCTCCTCCCCTCTCTCGGGAGCGTCACAAAGAGGCCCCCCGAGGATAATTTCACGACAACAAGGGCGCCGACCCGATGAACAGACACCACGTCGGGGCTCTGGGAACGGAGTCGAAAACGAAACCTCGAATAACTTAGTCTTCGATGTTCGGGGCATTTTTCTGACCACCTGCGAGCCTTGTGGAAACTTCCGAGAGCCTCAGGGGTGGACGTTTGGCGCAAGAACACGAGTGGAGGAGGAGACAACACGACGCTTGGTTTCTACCCCCGCGAGGGGTGTTACAGGGTAACGTAACACAATACAATATGTTGTAGATATGCAATAGTTGGATACATTGGGTACGTTGCATTATCGCTTCCGCAGAAAACGCTGCCGCTCAGCACGTCACTTCCGGACGTGGATTCTATAGGCTTACGCCACATCCGCCGACCCCTTGATCGCCTTGGGGATGTTGTGTTGCTGTCCTGGGGCGCACTTGTGTCGTCTTGTTTCTTTCGGTGGGCGGGCTCGAGGCTATTCGGGGCCATCCCCGAGCGAGTCCTGGGGCATGTGGGGCCGTTCACGGGGCGAATCTCACACGTCTGGAGGCCCCGAATGGGGTTGGCGGATGCGGGTGGCATCACATGTGTCCAGACACGCGACAAGGCAGTGATCCGTGGCGCTGGTGATGATGCTCCGTGGTGGTGGTGATGGTGATGGCGGCGGTCATGGTGC
Organism: Prorocentrum cordatum; assembly: GCA_963575745.1. NCBI lineage: Eukaryota > Dinophyceae > Prorocentrales > Prorocentraceae > Prorocentrum > Prorocentrum cordatum. Next base: position 36,834 of record CAUYUJ010020676.1, read on the forward strand.
GGGTGATGGCGATGATGATGATGATGATGATGATGATGATGCTGGTGGTGATGGTGTTGATGATGAGACGCGGAGATGGTGACATGGCACCAAAGAGGAGAAAGCGGAGGAGGAGGAGGAGGAGGAAGAGGGGGAGGATGGGGGAGAGGCGGAGGAGGGTCCTCGGAGGAGGAGGAGAAGGAGGAGTGACGATTTGGGGAAAATACCTGTCAACACCCGCGCCCATAGACGGCATGCGGCGGTCCACACACTGGACGACTCGTTGTCGAATGGGACGCGGCGTATCCCGCCACCTTGCGCGGTATACAGGTAGGCGGCCACGCGGATGGTGAAGAAGATCTCGTGCGAGGCCTGACGGGGTCGTCTTGCAGGTCGTTTTGGGGCCTCTTGGGGACTTGCTCGTGGCTTATTGGGGGCCTCGGAGGTTTTCTGGGAGGTCCCGCAGGCCCTTTGGGGGTGTTCTTGGAGCAGGCTGGGAGCGTCTTGGAGCCGAAGGCTCGAAAAGGTGCCCTGTGGACTCTGTGTTGGGGCCGTCTGGGGGGCCCTCTTGGGCTGTCTTGGAGGCTTCGTGGGCTGTTGTTGGACCCTCGGCGACCTTGCTTTGGGGCCCCTCTGGCCGTCTGGGAGCGATGTTGAAGGCTTCTTCGCCTGTTGTGGACGTTGCGATTGCCGAGCAGGCGAGCATGTGGAGCAATGCGTGGTTTTCGAAGGACATCGGCCGATTTCTGTTTCTTGCGACCCTCTCGGGGCGCATCTTAGGGGCCTTTGGGGCGTCTTGGCAGCTTCGGAGACCGCCTGGAGGCCATCGCGGGCGTCTGGGGGCGCTATGTCGGCGAATCGCGGTCTTAGGGGCCGTCCGGGGGGTGTTTTGGTACCTTTTTCTGATGAGTTTTAAAACCTTTTTTGACAAGTTCTGGAGCCCTGTGACGCGTTCGGTCCAGGGCCCGGCCGGGCCCGGGGGGGGTCGAATTGCCGGTTTGGGGTCCTTGGGAGGGGATATACGGGGGGGGAGAATCTCACGCGCTTAGAGACCCTGCAAGATTGTACCACATAGCTTACACCGCATATCTTGCACCACGTCGGTTCTCCTTTCTAAAAACAGAATAGACTTTACCCCCCCCCCCGGCGTTACCCCCCCCTTTCGGGCATGTAAATCATGTACGATTTTGACCACGTGTCCATCCGACATATGAATTTACAGTATCCCAGGCCAGCTGGGTCCCCCCCTTTGAAGTCCCCCTGTAAAAAGCACTATGCGGTGACATCTATTGTTCAAACATCGCACTTTTTCACGAACCCCTTGCAAAATTTGGGAGGAAGTGCACACGCGCGCGTCGTCGCGCGCGCATGCCGAAATCGTTCGAAAGCCTTCGGTGTCGGAAGGATTTCGCAGTCGAGTTTCCCAAACACAACCGAAAACAATGGGTTTCGCAACACTGATTTGCTAAGAGAGCTTACCCGCGAGCTCTTGCGAAATCTTAAGAAAACCATTGGTTTTCAAGATTTTCACAACAAAAAAAAAAACTACCAAGCAGGCTTCGCCCGCGCGCACGTTGAAATCTGTCGAACGCCCTTGCGCGTGTGCCGTCGCGAGAATCCTATGCAACAAATGTGACGAAATGCAGACGCGCGCGTCGTCGCGCGCGTATGTCGAAATCCTTCAAAACCTTTTTCGGTTTCGGAACTATTTCAAGATCGTGTGTCCCCCTCCAAAAAAAATACAAAGAAAACGCAAGGTTTCGCAACACGGATTTTCAACAAAAGCGTGCGCGCGCACTCTTGCGTCGTCGTCGCCGTCCTCCCTCCTCCCGCGTCGTCGTCGTCGTCGCCTACGTCGTCCTCTGTTTTTCCTCGTGTTCGTCGTCGTCGTCCTCTGGCGTCGTGGTCGTTTCCGTCGTCGTTGTCGCCGTGGTCGTCCTTCCTCCTCCTCCCTCGTCGTCGTCGTCGTCCGTCGTCGGCGTCTCGTCGTCGTCCCTCCTATTTCGTCGCCGTCGTCGTCGTCGTCGTCGTCGTCGTCGTCGTCGTCGTCTTCCCTCCTCCCTCGTCGTTGTCGTCGTCGGCGTCGCCGTCTTCCCTCCTTCTTCGTCGTTCGCGTCGTCGCCGTCCTCCCTCCTTCTTCGTCGTTGTCGTCGTTGTCGCCGTCGTCGTCCTCCCTCCTCATTTTCGTCGTCGTCTTCGTTGGCGACGTCGTCGTCGTCGGCGTTGGCGTCGGCGTCGTCGTCGTCTTCGTCGTCGTCGACGTCGGCGTCGTCGTCGTCGCCGCCGTCGTCGTCGTCGTCGTCGACGTCGTCGTTGGCGTCGTCGACGACGTCGTCGTCGTCGGCGTCGTCGTCGTCGTCGGCGTCGTCATCGTCGTCGCCGTTGTCGTCGTCATCGGCGTCGGCGTCGTCGTCGTGGGTGTTGTCGTCGTCGGCGCCGGCGTCGGTGTCGTTGTCGTCGTCGGAGACGTCGTCGGAGACGTCGTCGGTGTCGTCGTAGTCGTCGTCGTCGGCGTCGTCGTCGGCGCCGGTGTCGCTGCCAAGTGCCATGTGGAACCTACCGTCACGGTCTTAAGAGGTTTTAAAAGGTTTTGCAAACCAAGTTGCGGGTGGGTGGGTGGGATGTTTGCAAGAGCATGGGATGTGTCAGGTCATGGGTAAAAACCAGTTGCACCCCATAGCTTACACCGCATAGCTGACATATCATAACTCACACCGCACGGGGTGCACCACATAGCTTGCACCACATAGCTCACTCCACGTAGATTCCACTGCGTACTCATAGTTCTCACCACATATCTTACACTACGTGGAATAAACCACATCAATTGCATTTTTGTATTCTCCAGTTTGAAAAGAAGATAGTCTACAACCCTCCAGAGCCCGGACTCATTCGCTCCCCTTGGGATAGGATAGTTCAAACTTAAACATGCCTCATCGTTCATTTTGCATGTCGCACCATCCCAGCGAGTCCCGTATCGCCTCTCCCCTCCCCTCATCCTTGTCATATAGCACACCTGTGTATTCAACCAAAAACTAGAGCCTGAATAACCCATTGCAAAGATTGGGACAAAGTCCGCGCGCGCGTCGTCGCGCGCGCGCATGTCGAAGACTTTCCAAAATTTTCGTTTCCTTTCGGATTTCGCGATCGAGGTTCTCGACAACCTGTGGCGAAAAATCAGCTTCGGCCACATTGAAGCGCCCGCGCGCCAGCGCGGCCTTTGACAGGGGGTGGGACGTTCCATGGGTGAGCGCAATCGTGCCCGCATCGGCTGTGCCAAACCAGCTGGCCGCTCTGTGCGCGAGCTTGCCACCGCGGCCGAAGAGATGCGTCAGCCATGGCCGCACAGTCATCGCAATCGCCGCCACATGGGTTCGTTGGAGGATGGGATGATTCATCGAGTAGTGGAAATAGCAGTTTCAGGTTCATAGTTACCACCTAGACTGCACCGCGCAGACCGCACCACTTAATTCTCCTTTCTAAACAGAATAGGATTTCCCCCCCTCCCCCGGCGTTATCGACACCCCTTTCGGGTATGTAAATCATATGTGACTCTGACCACATGTCCATCCTAAATATGAATTTACAATATCCCAGGCCAGCCGGGTTCCCCCCCCTGAGGTTCCTTGGTTAAAAAAACACTATGCGGTGACATTTGTTGCTCAAACATCGCATTTTTTCACGAACCCCTTGCAAAAAATGGGACGAAGTGCGCACGCGCGCGTCGTCGCGCGCGCATGCCGAAATCCTTCGAAAACCTTCGGTGCCGGAAAGGTTTCGCAATCGAGTTCCCAAAAAACATACAAAAACACAGGGTTTCGCAACATTGATTTGCTAAACAAGCTTCCGCGCGAGCTCTTGCGAAATCTTAAGAAAACCATGGTTTTTTCAAGATCTTCACAAAATTCTATTAAACGGGCTTCGCGCGCGCGCATGTCGAAATCAGTCGAACGCCCTTGCGGGTGTACCGTCGAATCCTCTGCAAAAAAATTGACGAAGTGCAGACGCGCGCGTCGTCGCGCGCGTACGCCGAAAACCTTCAAAACCCATCGGTTTCGGAAGGATTTCAAAATCGTGTGTCCAAAAAACCTACAAAACCCAAGGTTTCGCAACTCGCATTTTCAACAAAAGCGTGCGCGCGCGCTCTTGCGTCGTCGTCGTCGTCGTCGTCGTCGTCGCCGTCCTCCCTCCTCCCGCGTCGTCGTCGTCGTCGCCTACGTCGTCCTCTGTCTTTCGTCGTGTTCGTCGTCGTCGTCCTCTTTGGCGTCATGGTCGTTTCCGTCGTCGTTGTCGCCGTGGTCGTCCTTCCTCTTCCTCCCTCGTCGTCGTCGTCGTCCGTCGTCGGCATCTCGTCGTCGTCCCTCCTACTTTGTCGTCGCCGTCGTCGTCGTCGTCGTCGTTGTCGTCGTCGTCTTCCCTCCTCCCTCGTCGTTGTCGTCGTCGGCGTCGCCGTCCTTCCTCCTTCTTCGTCGTTCGTGTCGTCGCCGTCCTCCCTCCTCCCTCGTCGTTGTCGTCGTTGTCGTCGTTGTCGCCGTCGTCGTCCTTCCTCCTCCCTCGTCGTCGTCTTCGTTGGCGTTGTCGTCGTCTTCGTCGTCGTCGGCGTCGGCGTCGGTGTCGTCGTCGAAGTCGTCGGAAACGTCGTCGATGTCGTCGTCGTCGTCGTCGTCGTTGTCGTCGGTGTCGTCGTAGTCGGTCTTAAGAGGTTTTGCAAACCAAGTTGCGGGTGGGTGGGTGGGATGTTTGCGCGAGCCAGTGGAGATGACGACTTCAAGTTCAGCAGAGTGGGCTTACACCACATAGCTTGCACCACGCAGCTTGCACTGCGTAGCTTGCACTTCATAGCTTGCGCCTCATGGTTGGAGCCCGCGCTGGCTAGCACGCTAGATATTTATAGTGCTGTTGTTGGTTATTATTGTCATTATGCCTATTGTGATTACTATCGATATCCCTCTCCCAGGCCCTCCTCGTCCGCGCACGTGCCTCGGGCCATGATGCGCCAACCCCCCCCCCTCTCTCTGGCCCCCTCCTCCGGCGCACGCGAGCTCCGTGCGTGGGCAAAGACTGCGCCGCCGACGCCACAGCGGCGTCGCCCCAACATACTAGTGCTATGAGGGGCGTTCCAAAAACGGCCTTGCCTTCGAGGGTCGAAGGACTTGTCATCTCTTCCTCGGCGGAAGGCGGCGGAAGGGCGGGGTCGGCGGAGGTAAAACGAGGCCGCCTCCGCCGGCGGAAGCCGGCGGAGGCCGGCGAAACCTGCGGCGGAAGTAAAAGATTTGCCCCCAAGAGATAAAACGTTTTTGGCTTCAGGGTTCCCGAAATCGCCCATGTGTGCGTAGCCCCCCAGGGGCGACGCGCGCACTGGGAAATCTTACAGTATACGCGTCGTGGCGGGCTCTTTCTGGCCACACCGCTCGGAAACGATATACTACAAGACTGATATACTATATGGTCGGGTCGGACGCGCGCCTCCAAGGAGGACATATAGTGTTAGTCTGTCTCTTTGCGACCCACCATAGCCAGGCCAGCCCGTGCACACGCGCGCTGACCATCCAGGGAAGCCCCCGTTTTGAGCCGGCGCTTCCTCGGCGAAGGCCCGCGCGGATTTCATCGGATTTCTCGGATCGGCGCTGGATCCCCCCGCGGCGCCTGCGGGGCCGCCCCTTGCGCGCTCCGCCCGCCAGGGAAGGGGGTCCAGCGCAAATCTGCACAGACCTCTGAAAGTTTACGTTTGCGCGGTCTTCTTTTCCAGTATCGCACGGGGGCGTCGAGAGGCACGGCGGGAGCGCAGCTGAGCTCCACAGCAGGATCTCGCATGGTTCAGCGGAAAGCTTGTGGATGCAGAAGACCTGGGGTGGGTGGTACCGGTTTCCGATCATGCCTCGTCGCTTGTTTCCAGGCCTGCTGGAATGGTGCTGGAGGCCCTGCGGCTTGCTGCTTGCTGCTGGGGCTCCTGGCAGAGCGAACACACACATGAGTTCACATGGTGCTCAAGAGAATACGTTAAGCGGATTTTCCTAACATGAGGGCGGCCTCGCGAAGTCGCCGCTCAAGGCGCTGCTTGCGTCGAGCATCTGTTCCAGGCGTGCGCATGAGCATCAACGCGTTTGTGTGTGCGCGTGTGCATCGGACTCTCTGGTCACGCACTTCCGCTCCTGGGCAGTGCGAGTGCGCCTTCGGGCGCTACCTGGGCCTGGTTGACCTCGACCGGCTCGCCGTCCTGAGGGTAAGTACCTCTTCCGACGTGCTCGGACCCTTCCCCACGACCTCGTCGCGCCCAGGCCGCCGCCCGCCGACGAAGGCCTCCACGGTCTAAGTCTGCCCTTTCGCCTCCTGCCCCCCGCGGTCGCTCTGCCCCGCCTTCCCCGCTCCCTCGAGGGGCCTGGTGTCATTGAGAGCAAAAGAACCCCTGCCCATAGTAACACGATGAAGGCGTGGCCTCACTGAGGTCCCCGTCACCACATCGCGGTTTGGCCTGGTGCATCTGCAGAAAAGACCTTTTTATCCCTGATGCTTCTGGTCCTCCTGACTTAGGTCCCCTCCCAGAGGATTAGGGGTACTTTTCTGGTTAATCATGATGAGTCGCTCAGCGCCCGTGAGCCGCTCGACCAGACCGCGCGCTCGTCGGGCCCGCGGCAGCCAAAGTGTGCAGCGGACTCCCCCGTTGCCGCGGCGGCGCGCACACGGTTCACGCGGTCGCGCGGCATCTGCGCGGCAGATTGGCGATGCTTTCTCGAGCGGACGCCGAGGATGGTTGTTCGAGAGCAGGCTCAAAAAAATTGTTTCGGGCGAAAGGCAATGTTGGAATCAGCACTTTCCCTTAGCTTCGAAGGGGCCCCAGCGCCGATCCGACAAGTCTGCACGGAGCTCCGAAAGTCTGTGTGTTCACGCGGCCCTGTCTGCTTCCACAGGGAACAGTCGTTTGCCCCGTCTCACAGCCTGGTGGCCTCGGGGAGGTTGGCTGACCTCCATGAGCTAGGGGGGAGCCCGCCCCACGTTCTGGAGACCATCGAGATCGGCGTAGCGGTTCGCACACCACGGGGTGGAGGTATGAGCGCTGCGCTCCCGCCCCGCGAGCCGGCACCAACGGTAGCGCCTGCTTGCTTCCGTTCTCGGTCCCGCAAGTGAGGTGGTCGGTTCCGGCGGGGCGGGCGGTTGCAAGGCTTTCGTAACCGGTGCCATGTTGTTGTGCCGGGTGGTCCACGTGAGAACGGTTCTTCCAAGCGTTGAACCATTTTGCCCAGGCTCGATACTCCATCGGCGTGTAGAGAAAGCCGACGTGCCAAACCTGGTGGTCGATGTTGCCAAAACGTCGTCCGACGCTGGCTTGATGACGGCAGACACTCGCGTATAAATGCGCGGTTCAAAGCCACATGAGGTCGAGGCGTTGGTCTGATGTCCGCAGCGGTGACAAGTGCCGTTGCCATGCTTTCCGGTGGTGTTGTTAATGTGTGGTGAAGATGGCGATGACAGTGTTGACGAGTTAGTTTATTGTAGGCGTTTGCGATGGTTGTTCATGTTTGCTAGCGGTGCGGATGCAGATAAACGAACGAATTGTTTATGGATATGCATTAAAAACGGGGCGAACGAACGACATATTCATAGACTAACGGCAAAGACACATATTGAAACAGATATTGCAGACAAACAGACACAGAGACGGACAGAGATGGACAGACGGACGCACGGACAGCCAGGCAGACAATCAGACAGACAGACATGTAGATGGATTGTTGATGTCTCTGTTGGTTGCGTTGTTACATCTGTGTAAATATGTGTATATATGTCTATATCTCTATACATATATATATATATATGTATGTGGTATGCGTTCTGCAGCTATTCGACGCATTTTGATATCTTTCCACGCGTACATGCTCCGTGACGCGCTCCCTAGAGATGGCTCGTGACAGTTTGTAGCGATTTCTGTAACCTGGCCATCGGCGACGTTCTAAGTGGGAGCGGCTTGACTTTGCAGCCGCGAAATCATGGGCCTTCCCATTGCGGAGATCGTGAAGCTTCAAAGAGACGTGCGTGCAGCTGGGTAGCGGAGCATCCGCCATGTTTCCAAGCCGAAGTCAGACGAAGCATAGTTACCGCGTGCGCAGCCAGCCGTGACGGCCCCGCACGCAAGCTTTCCCCTTCTGTTCTCTCGCAATTCGATTGTCGGCTCAAGGCACGGTGCGGCCGCATTCTTCCGGTATTGGTATACATGTAGGCCGGAGGCAATCTCGGCGACGGCACGCACGCGTCTCCTCTTTGGGGGAGACGCCCCGCCGCACGCAGCGGCGCGAGCGTCAGGGGCTCGCAGTTTTAACTCGTGGGGTCTGGAGACCGTTCACTGGAGGGTGTAGCATACAGGATGGGCACGGGAATGGAGTCGAGACCATACATTACTCGTTGCATCGTTCGGCGCACTCCTCGCGCCAAAAGAGAAGCGCAGCCTACCGCGCTGAGATGGTTCAAGGGCAGTTCTCCCGTGGAGTCATCGTGGTTCTGCCATGTTCTGCGGGGACTTGCTTCAGTCCCCGAGACGCTCTTAGGCCGCTTTGGACGCAGAGGACCAGTACGGTTGAAAGAAACAAGCTTGCACCACCTGGGCGACACGACAACTGATGATACGACCCCCTTGCCCCCGACCTTAGCATTGAGAGCGGACGCGCACGCTGAAATGGGATGTACCTTTATTTGTTCGAAGGGCCCCGGGAGATGTCACAAATATCAACATAAAAGGCGGGGGCGCGGGGGAGCAGCAGTGCCATCCGATTCGCAGCTCAACCCGAAATGGTGCAAATATTTTTCTCTCAGCAGTAGGGCCCCTTTGGGGCTGTCCAGGAGTCCCGGATGCGTTTTCGGGCCGTGGGCCGATTTTGGTCTGTTGTGCGTGGCCTTCGGGTGGGAGTCTGGCTGCCGCCTCTTTTGCGCCAGCTCGTCGTGGGGCTGGTTGTGGTCTCCATATGGGGGCCACGAGCGAACCCCCCCCCTCCCCCTCAGAAATCGCGTGGGGTAGGGGGTAGGGTTCGCATGTGGCCCCCTGCAGTTGCGTGCTGAGGGCGAAGGGTTGGGGCCATCTTGGGAGTTGACACGCTGGTCGTTGAAAGTAAATATTTCTGGGCTATCAGATCCCCATCTACTTCAAGCGTCTTCCTATTTCAAGAATCGGCATGCATTGCCGTGTGTTGTTATTCTCTGCGAGGACCTGAACCAAATCCACTTTATCCGCCCTCCTACTTCATGCTTCTACCTACTTCTTCCTACCAGCGTGTGTTCCCTGAACAGCTTGTCCGCAAGGACTATGCGGATCGTCGTTCGCAGCAGTGGCCCGGGGAGCCTTTGCAGGCTCTGGGAATCGGTGAGTTGATGTCGGGGAACGAAGAATGGCACAACCACGATAACTTGGAGGTCCTTGCGGATTTCTTGGATCCGCGCTGGACCCCCCTCCCTGGCGCGCGGAGCGCGCCAGGGGCGGCGCCGGAGGCGCGGCCAGGGGGCCTCAGCGCCGATCCGAGAAATCCGCGCGGACCTCCGAGTTATTTTTTGCTCACTCATGTCATTCTCATCATGTGTCATCACGCCTCAGCCAGCACAGTGAAAGGATTCGCACTGCCGCTGCAAATTGCCCCTACACACGACAGCGCTAAGCAAGCTTGATGCACGGGGTTCCTCTCGAAGCGCGCCGCCGAGGGAGGGGAGCAGGACCCAGAGGGGAGGAAAAGAAGGGGTCTCCCGTACGGTCTCGCGCTTTCCCGCATGGTTTCCCGCACGTTCTCCCGTGCGGTTTCTTGCATGGTCGCTCCTAGGGTCTCCCGTGTATGGTCTCCCGCATGGTCTTCCGCAGGGCCCCCCCGCATGATGTTCTGCACGGTCTCCCGTGTGATTTCCCGTGTGCTCTCTCTCATATGGTCTCCCGCATTGCTCTCCCGTGTGGTCTCGCGCATGTTCGTCTGTATTGTTTTCCGTGCGGCATCCCGTATGCACCATCGGATACGAGATGTCAGTGACGTTTAGTGGTGTGTTGTGTGTGCGTGCGTGCGTGTGTGTTGTGTGTGTGCATGCGTGCGTGTGTGCGTGTTTGTGAGAGAGAGAGAGAGAGCGTTTGTGTGTAGGCGTGTGTGTGTGTGTGTTGTGTGCGGGTCTGCATGTGTGTGTGTGTTTGTGTGTGTGTGTGTTTGTGTGTGTGAGTGTGTGTGTGTGTGTGAGTGACTGTGTGTGGTGTGCGTTCGGCCTCACAAGAGATGTCCGAGAAGTTTTAATGTTTTCCTCATATCCGAAGGGTGGGGTTCTTATTATTGTTGACGCTTCGCGAATCCCCATCAGCCAACACGCCGTGTGCGCTTTCGCCCGCGGCCGCGACAAACAAAGAATCCCCACCAGCCCATCCAGAAACGATGCCCAGAGGAATTGCCTCGATCAGGGAAGTGGGCAGCACACAGAGGAAGCCATTATGAGACATCTTGGGATATCTTGAGCCATCTTGGAGGTCATCTTGGGCTCTCCCAGGCGCTCTTCGAGTCATCTTAATCAGTGCCCCCCCAAGAGGCCAACATGTGGCTAAAACCTTCGTAAAATCAATGATTTGGCATTCTCGCCGAGGCCTCTTGGAGCATCTTGGGTGCCTCTGACGGGTCTCCTGGGGCCTCTTGGGGGTCTCTTGGGAGCCTTTTTGGGGGCATCTTGGGGGCCTCTTGGGGCTTCCTGGCCACCTCTAGGGGCCCTCTTGGGGCACCCTTGGGAGCCTTGGGGGCCATCTTGGGTGAGATCGATCACAGGAGGGGGGGGTCTAATTAGCGCCCCCCCCCCCCCCCCCAGGAGGCCAGAATGGGGCCAAAGCCGTAGTAAAACCAAGGATTTTGGCTTCCTCGCCGAGGCCGTGTTGGACGCTCCGACGACTCGCGGGGCCCCTTGTCCAGGTCCAGGGGAGAGGGTAGGGGGATGGGTAAACCCCTCCCCGACGGGGAAGAGCAAACTGTCTAAACCACCTACGCCCAGAGGGCTGGTGGGATTACTCTGACCGCACCGACTCCTTCAGGTTACTTCCTCCCCTCATCCTTCTCTTCCCCATCCGACTCAGAGTATGAGGATGATGATGATGATGATGATGATGATGATGATGATGATGATGATGATGATGATAATGACGATGATGATGATGATGATGATGATGCTAATGCTGATGCTGATGCTGATGCTGATGCTGATGCTGCTGCTGCTGCTGCTGCTGCTGATGATGATGATGATGATGATGATGATGATGATGATGATGATGGTTATGATGCTGATGGTGTTGATGACCAGAGGGGGCCAGATTGCAAGGATGTCTCGAGCGGTTTGCCTATTTTGGTGGCCAGACTCGTCTGCGCTCAGAGCAGATCCTGAGGATGTCTCAGGCGGTTTGCTGGTTCTCGCATTCCTCAGGGGGGCTTGTACGTACGTACGTATGTACGTATGTACGCATGTACGTATGTACGCATGTACGTATGTATGTATGTATGTATGCATGCATGCATGCATGCATGCATGCATGCATGCATGTATGGATGCATGTATGTATGTATGTATGTATGTATGTATGTATGTATGTATGTATGTATGTATGTATGTGTGTATGTGTGTATGTGTGTATGTGTGTATGCATGTATGCATGTATGCATGTATGCATGCATGCTTGTAAATAGTTGTGTGCTTGTGTGTGCCTGTGTATGTAAGAGTGTGTGTGTGTGTATAAGCATATGCGTACGTATGTGTAATTTTACCAGTGCACATGTATTGTGATTCGGAAAAAGAATAACCCAACTGAACCCCAAGAGATAGCATGAGGCTGTGGGAGGCCCCAGGAGGCCCGAAGGCGCCCCAGGACGACCCAGGAGGCCTTAGGAGGCCCCACCAGACCCCTACAATATTTCAGGAACCCTGAGGAGGTTCCAGGATGTCTCACGAGATGCCAGGAGACCCCAGAAAGTCCCAGGAGTCCTGCCATAGGAGATCCCTTAAGGTGCCAGGAGGCCCTAGAAGGCCCCAGGAGGCGCCAGGGTGCCCCAAGAGGCACCAGGAGGCACCAAGATGCCCGATGCTCGCTACCCCCACTTCCCCTCTTTTTTTTTGTCTCTCTCTTTCTCTCTCTCTCTCTCTCTCACCACCTTCGCTCCCCTCCCATTCTCTCTCGCTCCCCGCTTCCTCCCCCCCTCCTGCTCTCCCTATCATGCTCCTTTCTTCCTCCCCCTCTGCCTCTCCCCCCTCTCCCTTGCTATCTCCTCCTCCTCCTCCTCCTCCTCCTCCTCCTCCTCCTCCTCCTCCGCCCCCGCCCTACTTCCCCCCCTTTCCTTTCTTCTCTCCCCCCCCCCCTCGCGAGGCATTGCAGTCATGGGCCGCCCGCGCCTCTCCGCCGCGCCGGCGCGACTGCTGTCCCTTGCGGCCGTGGCCCCGCGCTCGGCGGCGGACGGGCTCCCGGACGCCCTGCCGGGCCCCCGCCAGGAGGGCCGACATCAGCACCCTCCACGAACGGTGCGGAGATCATACCGTGTGGCGAGCCAGTGGGGACCAGCGGGTGGATTCAGAGTTTGCGAACGCCTTCGTCGGTTCCTGTGGGTTGTCTTGCCTCGGGATGCGCTCCAGCAGCTGCGCCTTGCCGAGAGCGTTCCGGGGGTGCCCGGATCGTCTCGAACGGCCGCCTCAGACAAAAGTTATAGCACAAAAAGCAAACATTCGGAGGAGAGCCGGCGTGGTGAGTCAGTGGGGATTCGGGGTGGCCGCACGGTTTGGGGACTCGGGTTGCTTTCCGGGGATGTTTCGGGCGGCTTGGGTCTCCGAGGTCCCAGATCGGTGCGGTGACCGACCGTGCGGTGAGGTCTCCAGGGATTCGGAGGTCACCGCACGGTCTGTCACCGCACCGTTTCGAGATCCCTAACGAAAGCCACCCAAAATTTCAATTTCAAGAAGAATTTTCTGGTGGCAGTTGCGCTGATGATGTGGGCGCGCCGACATCGCCTGGGGGAACGCAAGGATCGAGCTTGCCAGTGCGCGAGTTGCTGCCCCTTTTTGGGCGGTCCCAGCTCGATTGTCGACGGCCACTTTGTGTGAGAGATGCTCGCAGTGGCGCGAGGGCGCGCGTCGAAATGCAGATCGAGTCGCGCCATTTCCCTGATGGCCCCCCGTCAGGCAGGGCCGAGTCCTGCAATGCTGGAGCCACTTTTTGCCTCCCCGGTCGGAGGAGCCTCCGCCCCGATGCCCCAGAGTAGCCAGGACCTCCGCTCTCTGGGAGGCCCGGCCTCCGCTCTGGAGGCGCCAGGGCCTCCAGCGTGGAGGAGGAGGAGGAGGAGGAAGTGGATGAGGAGCAGGAGGAGGAGGAGGAGCACTGCGAGGAGGAGGCGGCGAAGGAAGAGGAGGAGGCGGAGGAGGAGGAGGAGGAGGAGGAGGAGGAGCATTGCGAGGAGGAGGCGGCGGAGGAAGATGAGGAGGCGGAGGAGGAGCCTCCCCAGCATCGAGCCCCCTGCTCGGGCGACGACGACGACGACGACGACGACGACGACGACGGCAGCGAGAGGTCGGCGACGGCGGCGGCGGCGGCGACGACGGCGGCGAATTGCGGGGAAGGGCGGCGGCGAAGGGCAGCGAAGGGTGGTCGCGAAGGGCGGCGGCGAAGGGCGGCGATAGGCGTTGGCGAAGGGCGGCGAAAGGCTGTGAAGGGCGACGTCCACTGCCCCTCCTGGGACCGCCCCGGGTCCCAGGAGGGGCAGTGGAGGGCGTGAGTAAACACCGCCCCGGGTCTCAGGACGGGCATGGCCGGGGGCGGCGTCGTTCGTCGTCGTCGTCGTTCGTCGTCGTCGTTCGTCGTCGTCGTCATGGTCGTTGTCGTCGTCGTTCGTCGTCGTGGTCATCGTCGCGGTCGTCGTTCGTCGTCGTCGTCGTCGTCGTTCGTCGTCGTCGTCGTCGTCGATCGTCGTCGTCGTCGACGTCATGGTCGTCGTCGTCGTTGTTCGTCGTCGTGGTGGTCGTCGTCGTCGTCGTTCGTCGTCGTCGTCGTCGTTCGTCGTTCGTCGTCGTCGTCGTCGTCGTTCGTCGTCGTCGTCATGGTCGTCGCGTCGTCGTCGTCGTCGTCGTCGTCGTTCGTCGCGTCGTCGTTCGTCGTCGTCTTCGTCGTCGTCGTTCTCGTCGTTCGTCGTCGTCGTCGTCGTCGGTCGTCGTCGTTCGTCGTCGTTCGTCATGGTTCGTCGTCGTTCGTCGTCGTGGTCGTTGTCGTCGTCGTTCGTCGTCGTCGTTCGTCGTCGTTCGTCATGGTCGTCGGTCGTAGTTCGTCGTCTTGGTCATCGTCGTCGTGTCGTCGTTCGTCGTCGTCGTCGTCGTGCGTTCGTCGTCGTCGTCGCGTGGTCGTGGTGTCGTCGTCGTTCGTCGTCGTCGTGGTCGTCGTCGTCGTGGTTCGTCGTCGTGTCGTCGTGGTTCGTTCGTCGTCGTCGTCGTCGTCGTCGTGGTCGTGGTCGTCGTCGTTCGTCGTCGTCGTCGGTCATGGTCGTCGTCGTCGTTGTTCGTCGTCGTGGTCATCGTCGTCGTCGTGTCGTTCGTCGTGTCGTCGTTCGTCGTTCGTCGTCGTCGTCGTCGTTCGTCGTCGTCATGGTCGTCGTCGTCGTTGTTCGTCGGCCGTCGCGTCGTTCGTCGCCGTCGTCGTTCGGTCGTCGTCGTTCGTCGTCGTCGTCGTCGTTCGTCGTCGTCGTCGTCGTCGTCGTGGTCGTCGTCGTCGTCGTCGTGGTCATCGTGTCGTCGTCGTTCGTCGTCGTCGTCGCGTTCGTCGTCGTCTTCGTCGTCGATCGTTCGTCGTCGTCCGGTCGTCGTCGTCTTGTTCGTCGTCGTGGCGTTCGTCGTCCGTCGTCGTCGTTCGTCGTCATCGTCGTTCGTCGTCGTCGTCGTCGTCGTTCGTCGTCCGTGTCATGGTCGTTGTCGTCGTCGTCGTCGTCGTCGTCGTCGTTCGTCGCGTCGTCGTTCGTCGTCGTCGTTAGTCGTCGTCGTCGTCGTCGTTTTCTCGTCGTCGTTCGTGGTCGTCGTGGTCGTCGTCCTCGTCGTCGTCGTCGTGGTCGTCGTCGTCGTCGTTCGTCGTCGTCGTCGTTCGTCGTCGTCGTTCGTCGTCGTCATCATGGTCGTTGTCGTCGTCGTTCGTCGTCGTGGTCATCGTCGCGGTCGTCGTTCGTCGTCGTCGTCGTCGTTCGTCGTCGTCGTCGTCGATCGTCGTCGTCGTTGTCATGGTCGTCGTCGTCGTTGTTCGTCGTCGTGGTCGTCGTCGTCGTCGTTCGTCGTCGTCGTCGTTCGTCGTCGTCGTCGTTCGTCGTCGTCGTCATGGTCGTCGTCGTCGTTCGTCGTCGTCGTCGTTCGTCGCCGTCGTCGTTCGTCGTCGTCGTTCGTCGTCGTCGTCGTTCGTCGTCGTTCGTCGTCGTCGTAGTCGTCGTCGTCGTCTTCGTCGTCGTTCGTCGTCGTTCGTCATGGTTCGTCGTCGTTCGTCGTCGTCGTCGTCGTGGTCGTGGTCGTCGTCCTTCGTCGTCGTCCTTCGTCGTCGTCGTCATGGTCGTTCGTCGTCGTCGTTCGTCGTCGTGGTCATCGTCGTCGTCGTCGTCGTTCGTCGTCGTCGTCGTGGTTCGTCGTCGTCGTCGTCGATCGTGGTCGTCGTCGTCGTTCGTCGTTGTTCGTCGTCGTCGTGGTCGTCGTCGTCGTCGTTCGTCGTCGTCGTCATGGTCGTCGTCGTTCGTCGTCGTCGTCGTCGTTGTCGTCGTCGTCGTCGTTCGTCGTCGTCGTCGTCGTCGTCGTCGTCGTCGTCGTCGTCGTCGTCGTCGTCGTCGTTCGTCGTCGTCGTCGTCGTTCGTCGTCGTCGTCGTCGTCGTCGTCGTCGTCGTCGTCGTCGTCGTCGTCGTTCGTCGCCGTTGTCGTTTGTCGTCGTCGTTCGTCGCCGTCGTCGTTCGTCGTCGTTCGTCGTCGTCGTCGTCGTCGTCGTCGTCGTCGTGGTCATCGTCGTCGTCGTCGTTCGTCGTCGTCGTCGTCGTCGTTCGTCGTCGTCTTCGTCGTCGATCGTCGTCGTCGTCATGGTCGTCGTCGTCGTTGTTCGTCGTCGTCGTCGTCGTCGTCGTCGTCGTTCGTCGTCGTCGTCGTCGTTCGTCGTTCGTCGTCGTCGTCGTCGTTCGTCGTCGTCGTCATGGTCGTCGTCGTCGTCGTGGTCGTTCGTCGTCGTCGTTCGTCGTCGTCGTCGTTCGTCGTCGTCGTTCGTCATCGTCGTCGTCGTCGTCGGTCGTCGTCGTGGTCGTCGTCGTCGTCGTGGTCGTCGTTCGTCGTCGTTCGTCATGGTTCGTCGTCGTCGTCGTCGTCGTGGTCGTGGTCGTCGTCGTCGTCGTTCGTCGTCGTTTGCCGTCGTCGGTCGTCGTTGTCGTTCGTCGTCGTCGTTCGTCGCCGTGGTCGTTCGTCGTCGTCGTCGTTCGTCGTCGTCATCGTCGTCGTCGTCGTGGTCGTCGTCGTCGTCGTTCGTCGTGGTCTTCGTTCGTCGTCGTCGTCGTGATCGTCGTCGTCGTCGTCATCGTCGTCGTCGTCGCCGTTCGTCGTCGCCGTCGTTCGTCGTCTTCGATCGTCGTCGTCGTCGTCGTGGTCGTCGGCGTCGTCGTCGTTCGTCGTCGTTCGTCGTCGTTCGTCGTCGTCGTCGTTCGTCGTCGTCGTCGTCGTCGTTTGTCGTCGTCGTGCTCGTCATCGTCGTCGTCGTCGTTGTCGTCGTCCTCGTCGTGGTCGTCGTCGTTCGTCGTCGTCGTCGGTCGTCGTCGTCGTCGTCGTCGTTCGTCGTCGTCGTCGTTCGTCGTCGTCGTCGTCGTCGTCGTCGATCGTCGTCGTCGTCGTCATGGTCGTCGTCGTCGTTGTCGTCGTCGTCGTCGTCGTCGTCGTCGTCGTCGTCGTCGTCGTCGTCGTCGTCGTCGTCGTCGTCGTCGTCGTCGTCGTCGTCGTCGTCGTCGTCGTCGTCGTCGTCGTCGTCGTCGTTCGTCGTCGTTCGTCGTCGTCGTCGTCGTTCGTCGTCGTCGTTCGTCGTCGTCGTCGTCGTCGTGGTCGTCGTCGTCGTCGTTCGTTGGTTCGTCGTCGTTCGTCGTCGTCGTCGTCGTTGTCGTCGTCGTCGTCGTCGTCGTCGTCGTTCGTCGTCGTCGTCGTCGTTCGTCGTCGTCGTTCGTCGCCGTCGTCGTTCGTCGTCGTCGTTCGTCGTCGTCATCATCGTCGTCGTCGTGGTCGTCGTCGTCGTCGTCGTCGTTCGTCGTGGTCGTCGTTCGTCGTCGTCGTCGTGATCGTCGTCGCTGTCGTCATCGTCGTTGTGGTCGTCGATGGCGTCGTCGTTCGTCGTCGCCGTCGTTCGTCGTCTTCGCTCGTCGTCGTCGTCGTGCTCGTCGTCGTCGTCGTTCGTCGTCGTTCATCGTCGTCGTCGTCGTTCGTCGTCGTCGTGGTCGTCGTCGTCGTCGTTCGTCGTCGTCGTGGTCGTCGTCGTCGTCGTCGTCGTGGTCGTTGTCCTCGTCGTGGTTGTCGTCGTTTGTCGTCGTCGTCGTTGGTCGTCGTTCGTCGTCGTTCGTCGTCGTTCGTCGTCGTCGTGGTCGTCGTCCTCGTCGTCGTCGTCCTTCGTCGTTCGTCGTCGTCGTCGTTCGTCGTCGTTCGTTCGCCGTCGTCGTTGTCGTGGTCGTCGTGGTCGTCGTTCGTCGTCGTCGTCGTTCGTCGTCGTCGTGGTCGTCGTCATCGTCGTTCGTCGTCGTCGTCGTCGTCTTCGTTCATTGTTGTCGTCTTCGTTCATTGTCGTCGTCGTCGTCGTTCGTCGTCGTCGTTCGTCGTCGTTCGTCGTCGTCGTCGTCGAGGGCCGTGGGCGGGGGGCGCCGTCTCCGTGGCGCCCGCGCGAGGCAAGACGGGACATCGTGACGCGTCCTGCGTGCTGCTTGGGGGCAGCGTTATCTGTAGGGGGGGGGCGACTTTCTCGAAATCAAGCCTTCGGGTTTTCGGGCGTTCTCGTCGGTTCTTGGCGCTGGGGTGGGGGGATAGGCTCCAGGAGGGGCGCATATCGACCCCCCACCGCCCATGAATTACCGATGAGGGCCTACTAGCGTACCCTGCCCAGCAGCGCGCGGAGTCGCTGCCGGGGGCCCATCGCCGATCTATCGGCGATGTATGTCGCCGAATGGAGGTCGACGTTGTTCCCCAGCTGGGCTGGTCCCCTGGCGTTGCCCCTCATGAAAGAGCATCCATCACGGAGGTCCGACCTCTGTGATGGAGGGTTTGAACTCCGATCTGCTGCTATGCTGCAATCTGAGTGGGCGCAGCCCCTTTTGCTCCGACCGGCGTGCCGGCAGGCTCTCGTATCTCGGGCGCGGGCCGCCCGAGAGGCAGTAAAACCTGGGGCCCCAGGCTTGGGCCCACAGTGGTTGCGGGAGCACGGGAGAGGGGCAGAGGGAGAGCAAAGAGGAAAGGGATAGGCGGGTTGAGGCGAGCCTGGAAATCTTCACACGCCCTCAAAAGGAGACGCCGAAAACCGCCTGGCTGGCACCTCAATCTGCGATGTCCCGCATCTCATTAGCTCTCACGAGTTTGTCCTTCCGCCTCTTCTCCGTCTTCCTCGTATCGATGGCGGTCTTGCGACTAGCACGTTGCATACTCTTCCTCATCTTGAGCGCCGCCGCCGCCGGGTCCTGCACCAGGCTCCACTTGGCCTCCCGCAGCACCTTGTACAGGTAGACCTTGTCCACCCCGAGCTTCGTCAGCACGTCAGCTATGTTCTGCGAGCCATCGATCCACCTGAGGTGTGTATTCTCGCAGCGCAGCACCTCTCTGAGCAAGGCACCCTCGATCGCCATCCTCTTGTCCTTGCTCTTTGTCGAGCCCTCCTTCGTGAGGTGGTCGTAGACGGACTTTGCGTCTGTCGCCCAGAAGCGGGGAAGCCGCTGCACCTCCCCCTGCCAATTGAGCAAGTCCACCGAGACATTCATCGCCTCTCTGAACAGCACTGCCGCCCAGTCGACGGCCTCCACTGCGTCTGCCAGATGACTGGCCTCCGCCGCCAAGGTTGAACGGCACACCCGCTGAGTCATGCCACTCTTCCAGTCCAGCACTGCCACCGGTGCTTGGTGTCCGGCCAGGATGCTGTCGGTCGTGAGGAGCACCACGTGGCCGCCGCAGCTCTTGTAGCGCTCGATGTCGTCATGCTCCGGGCCGTTCGCGTGGCCCGCGTCCACGGCCGCGCCGATCACAGCGCTGGACAGCCTCAAGTTGGCCGGGTAGACCAGCGCGACCTCAGCGCCCTTCTTGGCCTCGGACACCGCCAGGTTCGCCTTCACCAGGTCCGCCACACACGGGGCCGCTCGGGCCCTCTGCAGCTCGCCCGAGAGGAAGGCCAGGTCGAGTCGGCACTGTCGACCTAGCCAGCCGATCTCACCAGATACCCGCAGCAGCTCCTTCGCCTCGTCCTCGTTCAAGTCCTCCTGCAACTGCTTCCTTCGGGCTGCTGGGATCTTGATCGGCTTGAGGGAAGTCGCGTAGTTCACCATCTTAACCAAAAAACCTCTCGGATCACTCGAAAGCTCTCGGCCGCGGAAGGTGAAGGGCAGCTCGCTCCACTTCCACTGGAACGTGCCCAGGACCTTCGGCAAGAGGTCCGACAGCTGCATGTCCTTCATCCTCGCCACCAGCACGTCGTCAACGTGCGAGACCGCGATGCCCTTCAGCTGCCCGTCCACACGCTTGTAGAAGAGCGCCGGCTCCAGGCGCGACTGAAGCCAGCCGTCGGACAGCAAGGCGTCACGCAGCGCTAGCCAGAATAGCCTTGCTGCCTCCGCGAAGCCGTAGATGGCCTTGCGGGCCCTCAGCAGCTGGCCCGGGGCAAGGCCAGGTAGGCCCCCTCGGGGCTGCTCCAGGTAGACCTCGCGCTGCAGGTTCTGCCCATTGAATTAGGCGTTCTTGACGTCGCCCAGGGAGAGGATCATGCCCATGGCCGCCGCCAGCGTCAGAAGCAGCGCCTCCGCCAGCCGCGAGGCAGTGGGAGCGTCCCGCCTGAACATACCCAGCAAGCGATCGCGAAAGCCCACCACGACCAGGCGGCTCTTCGCGAGCAGCGGTAGAGGGGCTCCGGCCTCGTCGTACTTCCCGTCGTTCTTGTCGGTATCCACCCAGCGCATCGGGATGATGACGTTGGCCTTGTCCGCGCGGAGCGCCTCGCTCTCATCCGGCGGGATAGGCTCAGCCGCGTCGAAATCCTGCCAGGATCGCCACTCTGCGTCGCGACTGCCGCCTCGATCCAAGAACATCCGGCGTTGCTCCTCCGGCAAGCTGCCGAGCTTGATCTCCTTCCTCCCAGGCTTCTTCGTCAGGAAAGCGTGCTCGAACTCATTCCGCATCAGCCCGAAGATGAACTCCTCCTTGCCAATGCCCTCCTGGACGAAGAAAGCCTCGTCCTGCTGGTACGTCTCCAAGCCGGCCTCCGTGAACTCATCCAGGTCATTGTCCAGCACGAACGTCGCCGAGTCGACAGGCGCCGAGAGGCTGGATCCTGCAGTCCCCTGTCGGATCGAGACAGGGACGTAGTCCAGCAGGCGCCGTCGCTTAGCCTCCCGCTCGCGGCGCTCCTCCGTCTCCTCTTCCTCCAGGAGGCTCCCAGGGCGCCGATGCCGAGAGGCCCCCAGCTCGGGCTCCGTGTGCACCCCGTGGGAGTCGGGGTGCAAGGCGTCGTCGCCGTCGTCCCTCATGATCTCCTGCATCGCCGCGTCGAACTCCATGGCGTCGAAGTCCAGGTCGGGCGGCACGGGCACGTCCTCAGCCCCCACTTCTGGGGCTGGCGCCGCGGGCGGCTCGGGCGCGGCTGGAGCCGCGCGGGGAGCCTCCGACTCAGGCGGGGCCGGAGGCGCCTCCGGCTCAGGCGGAGCCGGGGCGGGCTGCGGCTCCTCTGGCACCTCCGCCCGCGGCCCGACGTCCATGCCGCTCTCGTCGCCCTGCTCGGCGGGCTCCTGCCCCGCCGCGGCGGGGGGCTTGGGCCGACCTCGCAGGTCCACGAAGCCGCTGCCGCCGCTGACGGGCGTATCGTGCACCAACTCCTGCTCCTGCGCGATCGATCTCCAGGCGTGGATCTCGTGGCCGGTCGCTGCAGCCAGGTGCTCCGGGCTCGCAAGCACGGTGAGGCCACGGAAAGCGAGCCACACTCCATGCCGTCCCTCATGGCCGATCACACGCGCCAGCCCTCGCCAGTTGTCTGGATGCTCAGGCCAGTGCTTGGCTGGCTGCGCTTGGTCGTAGAAAAGCACCCACTGGCCCACAACGAACGGCCCTCTCGTCGGTCGTATCTGTCGAAGCTCCGCTCGTCGGAGTCGATCCTCCGTGTCGGTCTGAATGAAAGCCATCCTGCACTGGGTCCTGATCTCAACCTTGCGGGCAAAACGCGAGCCCGGCGTAGCAGCTGCCACCTGCTCGCCCACACGCTCCACCTCGGCGTCGTCCGCGAGGCTCGCCGGGAGGCGAACATCCCGGCCGAGGACCCAGAGATAGGGGCTGAAACCAGCCCGCCGGGCCAGCGTGTTCTTGGCCCTGTTGCACTCCGTCACTGCCGTCCTCATCTCCTCGAGGCCCGCCACCTGCTTGTCGTGCACCACCCTCGTGAGCATCGAGTTCCAGATGCCGTCGTGACGCTCCATCTTGCCGATGTGCCACGGCGAAGCCAGAGCGGCCGAGTCCAGGCGCACGCCCTCCTGCTCCAGGTAGTCCGCGAACTCGCCCAGGAAGGACCGCGCGCGGTCCACCATGATTGCCTCCTCCGGCTGGGCAGCCCAGGAGACCCAGCAGAGCTCGTAGAACTTCCTGACCTCCGAGGCCTTGGGGTTCTTGTGAGTGTCCTCCAGCAGGCAAACCACGTGGAAGTTCGTCCCCATACACATGATGCCAAGGAACTCCCAGTTGTTGCCGGCGCTGTCGACGTTCTCGAAGCAGTCCATCGCGAGCAGCACGTTAAACTCGTCGACCCTCGGGAGCTGACTCGGACGCGGGATGCTGGGTCGCTGCACTCGCCGGCAGCTCTCGCAGACAAACAGCCTCGCTGCCTTCAGCGCCAGCGCCGTTGCCTTGCCCAGGCGCAGCGCCCTGAGCAGCGCTGGCCGCGAGGGGTGCCCGAGGTTCACGTGCACCCTCTCGATCGCCCTCTTGACGGCTCTCGGCAACAGCTCCCAACGTCGCTTCCTCTCCCACGAGGCGTCCCGCTGCTGTGCCGCAGCTGGCCCCTCGGGCAGGTCGCCCCGCTCGTAGCCCGCGAAGTAGAAGACCACCACGTCGTTCTCGAGTAGATGTCGCGGCAACCAGCGCCGTCGTGCCTGCAGTGACTGCTGCGACCAGTCCTCGAAGTCTAGCCTGAAGAGCTGGTCGCCCTTGAGCGTAGTGACCATCCTGAGCGGGGCGTCCGCGGCGTGCAGCTGCGGCTGCGCCGTCTGGAGCCGCTGACCCCCGCGTCTAGCCTTCACCATCTTCAGCGGCTCGCTGATGACTCCTCCCAGCTCCTCCAGGAAGAGGTCCGAGCCCCAGATGATCGTCTCGATATCATCGCCCATCTTCTCCAATAACCTCCTGTGCCAACTCCAGAACGTGTCCAGCTCAGCACACAGCTCCACCGTCAGCAGCTCGAACTCGCCGTACTGCGTACGCCGTCCCCGGCGGAAGCCCAGCGGGCGTCCGCCAGGAGGCACGCCGCGCTCGCGGCGAGCAGGCTCTCGGCCGCGCCTGGGCCCCACGGGCACCTCGGCCGGTGCCTCTGGGGCCTCCGCCGCCGCCTCGGCAGGCGGCGCGTCCTCTCCGAGAGGCGGGCCCTCCTGGTGTACCTCCTCTGGCACAGGCTCTCCCCGCGGCGGGCTCCGCGATCGCGGACGCTCGTGAGGGAAAGCATCCTCCACTGGGAAGGCCGCATCCATGACCAGCGAGCTGCGGTAGTCGATCTGCATCTGCTGGAGCACGCCGCGACAGAAGGCCTTCGCGAGGCCCACGGGGTAGGCTGCCGCCTGCTGCGCCCGATAGCCACCCGAGTTCCTCCCGAGCAGCTGCTGGTGGGCGCCGGACGGACAGGCACAGCGCTTGCTCAGGTGGTTCGCCACCGCTGCGCTGTTCGTGAGCCACCCCGTCGGCTTCTTGATCGGCTTGCCCGTGTCCTTGTCGCAGGCTCCGTAGGCACACTGATCTCCGCGCACAAATACAACACCTTCCAATTCCCACAAGCGTATCAGGATGCCATCATACTCCCAGGAAAGTGCTGTCAAGGGCTGCTCTATCAAGAAATACCGTCCTCTAGCATGCACACATCGAGATACCCGCCGAACAAGCAAAAGATAACGGCGAGCACTCCTGCGGACTTCATCCCAGTCGATGAGCTTGTTCATGTTGGTCATCAGAGACCACGGATGACAGGGAAAAGCCAACACTGTGATGTAAGGCCAGTGCAGGTCGAGGATCCGGTAGAGTAAGGCCCGTCCAGGGCCCTTGAGCAAGTCGTAGTCGGGAGAGTGGTCCACATCCAGCGGTTGAGACTGCATCCAACCGTACTCCTTTTCACCGTAGCGCGTCAGGATGTGCTCTCCACCGAACGGCTCGAACACCACCGTGGTCTGGAAGTCGGCGGTCACAAAACGCTCCGCCTCGAACCTCGGTCGAAGCAGCTCTTCTCGTAAGCGTCGATCCTCTCCACGAAGCTCACGCCAGGTGGACTCGAGCTTCTTCCGAGTCGTCTTGGAGAGAATCCCTGTCGCGTCGGTGGCCAGCACACCGCGATCCCTCGACAGGAAGGCGTAGCCAACCTCCTCCTCGACTCGGATCTCCTCGCCGTCTGACTCCTCGAAGACCGACTCCTTCTGCGCCTGCGCGAAGAAGAACTCCGAGTCCCGGTTCTTCGAGATCGCCGTCGCTGGTCCTGAACTCGAAGCTACTGCCGATCGGTGACCATCATCATCGCCCCAGTCATCAAGTCGCACTGCCAAGTGACCGCCCACCTTGAGCAGCTGCACGTCCACGGCGAGCGTCTGCAGCTCCATCCGCATCTCCTTCAGGTGGAGCACGGCACCCAGCGCCTCCTGCGACGCCAGGCTGACCAGGAGCGGGGTGTCGCAGTCCTCCATCTCCGTGCTGAAGATCACCCCGCGGCGGCCGCCAAGGGCGACCGGGATCTCGACCACGCGCCCCTCCTGCCTCTTGCCGAAGGCCGAGGAGAAGCTCCTCATGCGGTCCGTCATCTTGATCTCCAGGCCGCGGGGATGCAAGCACCTCTTCTCGAACAACTCCCGCCAGCGCTTGCCGCGCATACATCTTGTGCAACCGGTGTCGATGAGCGCCACTGGTACATCAGACGAGTCACTGTCTTCACTCACCATAAGCACCATCTCCAAAAATCCTTCCCCGGGTACTGGGCGCACATGGCACCCACGAGGGGCCCCTCTGGGCCCCGGTGTGGAGTGTGCTCAGGCCGAAGACGGCGGTGGCCGCGCCTCGCGCAGCCGCTGCTCGCCCTCGTTGTAGTTCAGCGTGCCCTTGCAGTCCGGAAACTGGCTGCACCCGAAGAACCAGCCGCCCGTCTGATGATTCTGGCGGGCCACCAGAGCCTTGGAGCACTTCGGGCACGGCAGCACCTCGTCGTCCTTCATGGTCGGGGGGATCGTGCTGAGGCTGTCGCTGACCACACTCGCGCTGTCGCCGAAGTCGCTGCCCACGAGCTTGAAGGAACCGAGGTCGGAGCCGCGGTCCGAGCTGACGAGGAAGGCCGAGTCGTACTCGACGTCGTCCAGCACGAAGAGGGTCGCATCCCTCCGCTTCTTGGCACTGGTGCTGCTCGATGGGCGTGGGCTGCTGCCCGAAGCCGAAGGGCTGCTCCATGCTGGGCGCGAAAGCGCCGCTGCTCGGCCGCGTGGGTCAGCTCGACTCTTCGGCTTCGCCGACGGCTTCGGCCTCTTCGGACCCATGGGGCACTCCGGGTCCCCAGCCCAGTGGCCGAGCTTGCCGCACGCCCCGCATTGCGTGCGCTGCTTGTCCTTCGCAATCTCCGCCTTGCGCTCCTCGAAGGTCAGCGTGCCCTCCGCCTTGAAGAAGCCACGCTTCCTCTGGAGGTCCCGGACCTTGGCCTGGGCGGTGTCGTAGGCGGCGTACGCGTTGTTGATCGCCTCGTCCTGACTCGCACCAGCATCGCTGGCGAAGTCCTCCTCGGCGTCACCGTCCTCGTAGGCCTCGTAGACCTCGTCGTCGTAGTCCTCGTCCTGCTCATCCTCCTCGTTGTCCACGTCGTCCGCCTCGGTGTAGTACACCCTCGGCTGCTTCTTGGACTTGTCCTTGCCGCCCTTGCCTCCGCCCTTCGGGCGCCCGTGAGGATGAGGCGGTGGCGGCCGGGAGGTCTTCTCCTGCAGGTGGAGGTCGTGGTAGTTCTTCTTCAGTGTGTTCTCGAAAGCCTTCGTCTCGTACTCATTGTCCGCCACCATCGTGACCAGCCGCTTCTGGTCGTCCGTCAGCATGGCCCCCTCAAGGAGGAAGTACGCGTAGAGATCGTCGCTGAGCTTCGTCCCCGTGTCCAGCTCGGTCAGCTCCTTGTACTTATTGTGGAAGGTCCTCAGGTACTCCACGATTTCCTGGCCGCGTCTGCGGCGAGACTGCTTGAAGAAATCGTCGAACTTCTGCTGCTTGCGCACCACCGCCACTTTGTCAAGGCCATCGAGAGCTTCGATGATCTTCTGGTGCGAGCCGTCCTGGGTGAGCGATGCCATGTCGTCCAGCAGGGGCTCCACCGCCTTCCACGCGCGGCCAGTGAGGCCTCGCGTCAGGCGCAAGCCCAGGTTCGCCCGCTTCTCCTTGCCAGCCTCCGTCGTGCTCGACTGCGTGCTGTACTCTATCATCACTCTCATTCGATATTCTCGTAGAAGAGCTATGTTCTCACCGTCCCAGTGCGGGATGCCCTCTTTGTCGACAAAGAGCTCCTCTGCGGACTCGTCTGTCATGCGGGCCATTCTTCTCCGCCGTAGATCGTAAACCCAGCTCCGCGACCAGTTTGAACTCCGATCTGCTGCTATGCTGCAATCTGAGTGGGCGCAGCCCCTTTTGCTCCGACCGGCGTGCCGGCAGGCTCTCGTATCTCGGGCGCGGGCCGCCCGAGAGGCAGTAAAACCTGGGGCCCCAGGCTTGGGCCCACAGTGGTTGCGGGAGCACGGGAGAGGGGCAGAGGGAGAGCAAAGAGGAAAGGGATAGGCGGGTTGAGGCGAGCCTGGAAATCTTCACAGAGGGACTTTGCGGTTACTCCGTTTTGGAGGCTCTTTTATTGCGAAGGCCTTGCGGCCACTGCCGCCGACCCTGAAGGGGGACGACGACGACGACGACGACGACGACGACGAAAACGACGACGAAAACGACGACGAAAACGACGACGACGACGCTGACGTGGGCCCGACATTCCGTTCTGGAGGGGCTTCGTTGTTCTTCCGTTGTGGAGATATTTCTTTGTTACACAAAAAATGCAGAGTGGAGGCTCGACCTCCAGAGTGGAGGTTCGCGGTCCTCCAGGTGGACTCTCGCCCGCCCTGCGCGCTCCCCTTTTTTTTTTTCTTCTAGGACGCAAGGCCCGCCCCTGGGAGTTGTCGAGGGTAAAACTCTCGTCGAACTCCAGGGGGTAGGTTTTCCAGCCAGCCAGCGACATCCCAATTACGTTCGCACGGCGTTTGTGTTCGTCTTCACGCGCCTCTTCTGCTGACTCGTGGAGGCCGAAGAGTTCTCTGAGGACCGATTGGGCACAACAGAAATCAAAACGGAGGCTCGATGCTTCGCAGAAGAACGAACGGCATAAACATGATGAAACATGCATGTTCGGAGGTCCGCGCGGATCTCTTGGATCGGCGTCGGACCCCCCTCCCTGGCGCGCGGAGCGCGCCAGGGGCGGCGCCGGAGGCGCCGCCAGGGGGGCCAGAAGCTGGAGGCCTCCGAAGGAAATTTTTGTTCGTTCATCCCGGAGGCCCTTGTCCTTCAGTAGGGTGGACTTTTCTTCGGTCCTCCCGGACCCACCGCGCTCTCTCTCTCTCTCTCTTTTTCACCCGTGCGCCGCCGAACCTCCCCCTTTGTCCTCGTGCTCCCTCCTCCCGATCTTCCCCGCAGGTTGCTAGTGTCGCATCGCCTCGCGTCGCATCGACTCGGCGGAGACCCCAGCGCGGGCATTCAAGGTTGAGCGCCGCCAGTGGCCCAGAAGCTGCAGGCATCGGACGATCTGCGCCAAAGCCGCGATCGTTGAACGATCCACGCGGTGTCAGAATTCAGCGCCGACGTCGTCACGACACGAGCTTGCCGTTTTCCCTTCTTTCCGTCCTCACTCCGTATCAGTATATGCTCCCATTCTGCCACCTGCTTGGCTGGTGGCGACACCATCCAGGGGGCGTCACTTCATCCTGCATCAGAGTCAATACAAAGTCAGGTTCATTTCACCATGGATGCTCTGTAGCCGAAGTAGCAGCATACGCGGTAGGAGTGGGGCGCGGCACACATCGCGTGCGAGAGGCCGAACATATCGTTCTCGCCCCACAGCGCTCGCTGCCTCTGAGTGACGAGGTCCCTGTAGGGCATTCCACGTGCCTTTTGTTCGCCGAGTCGTCGGGACACCGGATATCGGATATCGGGACCGCGCCCGGGGGATCGAAGCTTTGCTCTCGCCCACGTGTTGGGCAGACGTCGCATGGAAGTGCCGCTCCAGCCACGGCGTGGCGCATGCTCTTCTCCGTCGCGGTCGTCGGTGGGCCGCGCCCGAGAGGGCGAAATACCACCCCCGCTCTCGCGTATGTCCTTCGAAGGTTGCGCTCCCGCCTAGGCGCGTCGAGTGGGCATCCGTTGTCCGAAGTCTGCCTGCGCGCGAAAAGAGCTCAATGATGGTGCTGCTTCGTCGCTGCGGGAGGATGCTCTGACCGCTCTGCCTCTGCCTGTGCAAGCGTCACGGCTTCCCCTCGCCATGCCGTCGGAAGCGGGCCGCAGGCGCGAGCGCCGCCCGTTCCCTGCTGGCAGGGAGTGCGCGCCAGGCCCAGCATGCAGCTGTGTCCACCATCGTGCTTGCGTAGCGGGAGGGGGATGATGGGAGTGGGCGGGGCCTGCTGCTTCGTTCGAGCTGGCCAGCTTGCCGCTACCACAACTCCTATTGCTTCCTCCTCCTCCGCGTTTGAACGATCCGCGCGGTGTCAGAGACCAACGACCACGTCATCGCGACGTGAACCTCCCGTACTCCCGTGCCGTCCCATGATCGATCGTGGGGTCACCTTTTCCCGGTGTTCGAGCTTTCGAGCTTTCATGGTACCCAGCGGTTGGCCAGGAGCCCGAAGACTGAAGGCCGCGCTCGGCATTGCTTGGCATGGCTTTGCATGGGTTGGCATTGCTTGGCATTGCTTGGGATTGCTTGGGATTGATTGATGTGCATGGGTTGGCATTGCTTGGCATTGCGTGGCGTTGCTTGGCATTGCTTAGTGCATTGCTTTTTGCATTGATTTACATGGGTTGGTATTGCTTGGCATTGCGTGGCATTGATTGGCTTTGCTTGGCATTGCTTGGCATTGCTTGGGGCAACCAGGGGCGGTGAACCCGAGGAACCTGGGGAACCCGAGGAACCTCCGAGCAACGGGCGACGTAAGAATACGAGGCACCAACCTGCAACCAAGTTGGAGCCCCGTAGGCAAGCCTGATTCGAGAAAAAAGGTCTTGCTTGAGGCTCCACACGACTTGCACGGACGGCTATAGGCGGGAATATTTCATCAGCATAGTTCCGTCTTCTCATGTCTGTTCTCAGCTCCTCGGCAATTGAAGACGAACCGATGGCCCCTCCCCTTCCTTGGCCTTCCTTTCCCACACCGCGCGGCTGCCCCACCCATCCATCCACATCCCGCTCACGACTTCCTTCTCTTGTTCCCCCCCTCCCCACGACTGCCCCCATACTTCCCAGGTTGCCCCTTTTCCTCCCGCGTTCCCTTCCTCCTCCCGCCTCCTTTCCTCCCCTCCCCTCACTACCCCCCTCCCGTCACTCCCTTCCCTCACATTATCCTTCCCTCTATCTCCCTCTCCTTTCCGTCCAGTCCAGTCTCGTCGACTTCCTCTCTTTTCCCACATGTTCCTTTTCCTTCCGCAATTCTTCCCTGCAGGACTTCTCTATTCCTTTCCTTGCTCATATAATTTTCTCTTCCTCTGCCGTTTTCCTCTCCGCTCCATCCATCCTCACCCACCCATCCATCCACCCCCTATTCGAGACACCTACGGGTGCAGGCCTCCCATGCCGCACGCACCCTCGTATGTATCCTTGCTGGTATGTGTGTCTGCGTGTGTCTTGGGGCTGTATATTAACGTGCATACACCTCTCACGGGTCACAAGGAGACATTGACATGAGAAGTTATGGCGAAGTGCGCGAGGGACTTGCGGCTCGAGCTCAAGTTTTCGCTCCCGTGCCCTCTCCTGGACAGGCAGCATGGCCGAAGAGGCCGACGATGATTGGAAAAGCACCAACGTCGCTGGCATCGGCAGCGACGAGGACAAGGCGCTCAGAAAGGCAGCTGCGCAGGAAGAGGAAGCCTGGGAGGGTGCTGCGACCACGCCGGGCCTGAAGGTCTGGCGGATTGAGCACTTCAAAGTCGTCCCTGTAGATGCAGATGACCATGGCAAGTTTTACAAGGGTGATTCTTATATCGTCCTCAACTGCGTCGAGGTGGAAGGGAAGTTTGTGAACGATATCCAGCTGCCTCTGGCAAAATGCACCATCGCACCAGCGCGTCATCGAGATGCATTCGGTACGGTTCTGCCGAGTTCCCCAGGGCGGGCTCTGTAGAAACGTCTTGAGTCCGTCTGGGACACATCGCGACGATACTGCAGCGTAGCGCCACCTTACGCTGCGCTGTGGTGTCGCTGCCTTCTGTGAGCCCCTTGGAGTCTTCTCATTTAGAGGGCTTCTTCTGGGTCTTTGGAGCGCCTCTTGAAGCCCTCTCGGGGCCCTCTGGAATCGAAGAGATAATTACATACATGTAAACTTTCGGAGCTCCGCGCGGATTTCTTTGATCAGCGCCTGTGATCCGCCTCGCGGCGCCTCCTGCGCCGCCCCTGGCACGCTCCGCGCGACACGGAGGGGGCTCAGCCCAGATGCGAGAAATCTGCGTGGAGCTCCGAAAGTTATGTTCATGCAATTGTTCTTCCTCTACTCTCCGGGGCCTGCTGGGGTCGTGGAGCCGTTTTTGACGCGATGCTTCTGCAGGTCCCTTGCGACGCAGTTTAGCATATAACCTTCTCGAGGCCATCCAGTCGGGTCGTTTTGGAGCTCCTGGAGGTTGTCTCGGCGGGTTCTCGGGCCATCTTCGAGCCTTCTTGGTGCTGACTTAGGCCCACTTGGGAGCTTTGGAGGGGTCTCTGGAGTCATGCTGGTGCTTTCTGAACTTGTCCTGAAGACGTGGCTGAACAAATTGCAAGCCATCATCTTGAACCACACAAATGTGCTTGACATACGCTGGGCTTGCAATATCTTGCAAGGCACTTTCAGGAAGGTTCTTTGGGCGCCTCTGAGGGGCTTCTCGAACATCATCTGGGGGATCTGCGGGCTCACATGGGCCGGTCTTGGGACATCTTGCAGTTTTCTGTGGGCAGTCTCAGGCCGTCTTCGGAGCCGTCTTGCGGCGGCGAAGACTAAAAAAAAACAGGGGAGGGTGTTTCACAACGGTATGCGAGATCATGCTAGTAGGCTGGCCACTGCTGGAAAGCTACAAAATCCATGCCAGACAAAGCTAAGAAGCATTCCGATAGGCCCCACCGTGCCTAGGGCACCGTGAAGGATCTACTTCGTTCTTGGGCCTGAGACGTCTGTCGACGAACAGGGCACCGCCGCATACAAAACCGTCGAACTCGACGACCTTCTCGACGGCCAACCGACGCAACACCGAGAGGAAATGTGCAATGAATCCGACGCGTTCAAGGAGCTCTTTCCTAATATAGAGTATCTCGACGGCGGAATCGACAGCGGCTTCAAGCACGTCGTACCCGATGGCTACGATCCCAAGTTCTGGGTATGCCGGCGCGTCAAGGGAAACATCACAGTGACGCAAGCTCCAATGAAGAAGAGCATCATAAACCAGAGCGATTGTTTTATTCTTGATTCAGCGGATTCCATTTATGTTCTCTATGGAGAAAGCGCGTCGCCGTTCCTCAAGCAGGCTGCAGGGACAAAGGCAGAAAACATGGAGGCTGCTCGTGCAGACGGAGTCAAGACCACCTATGAGCTGGACGATGCGTTCTGGGCATTGCTGTCGTAAGTGGGGCAAAAAAACAGTAGCCACAGTTTATGATGAGCCAGCCCAGGCAAGATAGTCGGCCTATTGTCCAAGATACCCGCAGAAGTACAATTAAGACGCACACGGTTGGAGGAAAGAATTTTGCAACAAAAACTCCCGAATAATAAAGAATTCGATTTCCCCCACCACACGGCCTTAACATTGGAAATTGGTGCGTTTGAGATCGTTTGAGATGTTGGATTCAAAATGTTTTTTGTCCCGGTTCCGCGGAAATATTTCTTCAATCGTAAGGCCGGGAGGGGGGGGGTCATGCGACGTGGTTCGTCAATGTTTGTTGTAAAGTTTTTCTGTCAGCTACATGTTCACGCAGTCGCAGAGGTATCTGGATCATTATGCGATCGGAGCCCGTGCCGTGGCATTCCTGCATAGAGGTTCGCTGTCGTGCATTGGGAGACGCAGGAACGGGCATGCGCACGTAGGAATACTTCATTTACTAGCTCACCTGGTCTCGAACGTTGAGCCGATTGCGGTCCTCAGCTACACCTGACGCTGCGCGCACATGTAAAGTGGCGTACATACGAACATGCCGAAGACTGCACGCACACGGTTTGCAAATGTTCACGTGCATGCGGCTTGATACGTCCAAGTCCAAGTGCTTATAACCCATTATCGGCATGTTGTGGCACGTAAGGTATAAGCTCAGTCGGCCAGCTTTGCTCACAGGACCGTTGTTTTTCGGGCCCTAGGCTGGCGACGAAGTGAACCACTTGTGGTACCAGATCGACGACCTGGCACCACAAGTTTCGCTTTCATTGCCTCGCTGATGGCGGCAGCGTTTCGTTTTCGTTATCGCCCGTATCGTTTTTAACGTTTCGTTGTAAACGTTCGGATTCATGTTCGTTTTCGTTCTAAGCGCCAACGCGTTTTGGACATCGTTGCGGCCGGTCCTTGCAGACCGTGCCACCAGGTTTCGACCTCCCCCGCTCCCTGGGCCGGCGCTCCTCCCCGCAGGCTGGCTCAGCCCCCCCCCCCAGTCTCCCAGGAGTGTGCGCGTCGCTCGGAGCTCCGACGTTGCAAACGACGGCGAGACCGCGAAGAAACGCGACCCGAGCCTCTGTCGTCGTCGTCGTCGTCGTCGTCGTCGTCGTCGTCGTCGTCGTCGTCGTCGTCGTCGTCGTCGTCGTCGTCGTCGTCGTCGTCGTCCTCAGCTCTCTGCGGCGCAGGCCTCAGCGCGCCCCGCCGCCCCCGCCTCGGTGTTGGCTGGCATCGCCAGCGCGGCGCAGGATCTCGGGCGGCCGTCAGGTCGACGCCTCGCGGCGCAGCCCGCCGGCGTTCCATTGGGGGCGCGTGGGGTGCTCACGCAGATCAGCGCACAGCTCGGGGCGCGGAAGAAGGAACCCTTTAGTGTCCCTGAGTTGTTTTACAGTTTGCCTCAGGTCTTCCCTCGGTTTTCGATGGGAAATCGAAGTTGAAGCTCTGGAGAGAAGAGGCCTCGTTCCTGATTTGTCGTTCCTTAGGTCAACGCCCCAACCGTACTAGGCGCAGGACCGGGTCCATCAACCGCTCCCGCTGGCTTTCGCCGAGGGCGAGGGCGGCCAACCCCCTGGGCCCCCCCCCCCTTTCGACGACGAGGACCTCTGCCCTCTCTTGCTCTGAGACCTCACCCCCCTCGCTCTTGAGCCCCACGGCCTGTTGGGGAGCACCTGGGCGAGGAAGAGAAGGGAGGAGGAGAGGGAGCAAAGGGAGGACGAGGAAGAGGAGGAGGCAGCAGAGGGGGCCTCTCGAGCCCCTCCTGGGGCCTCCTGGGGGCTTCCTGGGAGCCTCTCGGGGCCCCTCAGGAGCCTCCTGGGGGCCTCTGGAGGGCCTCCTGGGGGGCCTCGCGGGCAGGATTGCCTCCGGCAGCCGTGCCTCGAGCGCCGCCGGCGTTCGCCGAGCCGCCTCTTGCCGCGCGGGGGGGGCCGGGCCCGCTCCGAGGCCGCGCGGGCGCGCCTCGGCGCCGCGCTCGCGAGCGCGGAGCTCGTGCGCGAGCTGGGCCCGGTGCCGGCGGACTCCCAGGGGGGGCGGCGCTCGGGGCTGCCGCCGCCCACGGGCACGGCGTGGCGGAGGGTAGGAACGACGAACGACGAACGACGGGCGACGGGCGACGACGACGACGACGACGACGACGACGAGGGCAGCGGGGGCGGCGACGCCGACTACGACGACGACGACGACGACGACGACGACGACGACGACGACGACGACGACGACGACGACGACGACGACGTCGTACGTCGTACGTCGTACGTCGAGCGACGAGCGACGAACGACGAACGACGGTGATTCCGGTTAGCCCCCCCCCCCTCCTGGAGAAGGTAGGGGGGCTGACCAGAATAACCAAGCTTCCCCGAACGCCCAAAAACGTCCATGATTGGGGGCTCTGGGAGGTTGGTGGGGCAGGGGGGGGGGAAAGCTCGGGTCGGACGAGAAGGGGGATTGGGACGAGGGGGGTGCGCAAAGTCGGCCGTGTCGTCCCCACGAGGGGGCAGCCGCGAGGAAGTCACGACGGGCCTTCTTCCTGTCGGCCCTCCTACCTGCTTGCCTGGATTGGCCTGATGAGCTTTTTCGGACCGCATGTACCGCCAACAAGAACGGCCTGCGGCGAAAGAAGCAGTCCCTGGGACGGGGTCGCGAGCTCTGGGGTCTTGCCTGAGGGAGTGCAGCGCCCGCCTCTGCTGCCCAGCCTTGATGTCTGACTCTGACGTCGCACAGCACGAATTTCTGCTGGCGGTTTGCGAGCGTGGTTGGCGAAGGCATTCGTGCACCTGGTGTTTATTCGGAGCCTGGTTCCGCAGCCCGGATGAGGCCCACCCCCCTCCTCCCCCTCCTCCTCCTCCTCCTCCTCCTCCTCCTCCTCCTCCTCCTCCTCCTCCTCCTACTCATCCTCATCCTTATCCTCATCCGCATCCGCATCCTTCCCCCTTATCTGTCTATCTCTCTTTCGCTCTCTCTCTCTCTCTCTCACTCCCCTCCCCTTCCTGTTTCCCCGTCTCCTTCCCTGCTCCTCCTCCTCCTCCTCCTCCTCCTCCTCATCCTGCTCCTACTCCTTTCCATCCCCACTCCATCGCATCCCTCCACTCCCTCCACCCCCTCCTCTCCTCCTCCTCCTCCTCCTCCTCCTCCTCCTCCTCCTCCTCCTCCTCCTCCTCCTCCTCCTCCTCCTTATCTTCCTTCTGCACCTTCCCATTATTATCCTTCTGTCGATTATTATTAGTAGTATTAGTATTCGTAGTATTATCAGTATTATCATCTTCACTCGTAGTATTAGCATTCGTATTATTATTATTATTATTATTATTAGTAGTAGTATTATTCGTTTTATTCTTATTAATACTATTATCATTATCATTAGTAGTAGTATGAGTATTATCATTATCACCCTCCTCGTCTTCTCCCTGCCCCTCGTCCTCCTCCTCCTTCTCGTCCTCCTGCTCCTCCTCCTCCTCATCCTCCTCCTCATCCTCCTCATCCTCGTCATCCTCTCCATGCTCTTCCTCCGCTTCCCCGTCCTTCCTCTTGCTCCCCTCGCCTGCTGCTCCTCCTCCTCCTCCTCCTCCTCCTCCTCCTCCTCCTCCTCCTCCTTCCTCCCTTATTCGTCCTCCTCACCCTTCTCATCCTTTTCCTCCCGCTCTGTCCTCCTCCTGTCCTACGCGCCCCCCCTCCTCCTTTCCTCCTCGCTCTCTCGAGCGCCGCTCCTCCTCCACGTCTCCCTTCCCCTTCTCCCCTCTCGCCCCCGTACGCCAGGGTGGCCCCCTCTGCCAGCAGACAGGGCCCGAGCGAGCGCGCGGCGAGGCGAGGCGCGACGAGGCTCGGCTGCGCCACCCGCTCTCGAGCCGGATGTGCACTGGGAAGCAGGGCGTGCGATTGGCGGGGGAGGAGGGGTGGTGCTGGCGCCCACGTCCACAGTTTCTCGGCGAGCGCCTTGGGCCTGCTGCGCGTTCCCTCTCGGCACGTCGCGGCAGCCTGGATCAGAGTTGCCGACCGCACCAGGCAGCGCCCGCGACGCCGCAGATGAGGAGCAGATGGTCCACATGTCCCATGACCTGTCCTGCGACGCTCTCGTCCAGCATCGCTATCCCGATTTGACCTCACGGATTGGTCTCCGGCCGAGGTTACGGTCGGGAAGTTTGGGACAGCGCGCCGCCCCGCCGGTGCTGGCCAACCACGCTTCGGCACGACACGCTGCACGCTTCCCGGCCCCCCAGCGTCAACGTCCCGAGCCTTTCCGAGCCTCCCGCCCCGCAAAACGGAGCGACACGCTGCGTATCCGCTCGCAAGGCATAAAGTGTCGCTGGGGCCGCCTCCGCGACACGCTGATGTTCGCGAGCGTAGGCGCTCACGCAGCATGTCTCTGGTTTCCATGGCGCCAGTGGCAGTCTTCCTGTCTGTTGCGGCCTGTGGATGCTCACGTCTCCGCCACTGGCGACCTCCTCCCTTTTCTTCCTCCTCCTCCTCCTCCTCCTCACCCTCCTACTCCTCCTCCCCTCCTCCTCCTCCTCCTCTCCTCCCTCCTCCTACTACTCCTCCTCCTCCTCCTCCTCCTCCTCCTCCTCCTCCTCCTCCTCCTCCTCCTCCTCCTCTTCCTCGCCCTCCCCCTCCCGGAAGGACGCCCCGCCGCGCCTCCGCTGCATCGTCGAGGGCATGGGCTCGTGCTTGGCGCCCGAAGGCCCGGCCCCTCCTCGCGTCCCCGCCGCGACTCCGCCTGCGGGGCGGCCAGCCGCGGTCCCAAAGAGTTCCTTCCGTCTTCGGCCCAACGTGGCCTTCGCATAGCCCGGGACCGTAACAATAATTCGGGCGATCCCCACCGAAACCTTCGGCGTTTGACCCCGGCGGTGCTCGCGCCCAGGGGAATGATGTGCGCGTGGCCTGGTGGTGTCGGCCAGTGCGGCGGCCTGACCAGGTCGCAAGTTGCCGTTCTCCTGAAATCGAACGGTCCCAAAGTCCCTGACGAACAAAGCCGAAACAACCTCTGGGGCGAAAAACTAACCTCCAAAACGCGTGGTGCGAGACTCTAAAGCATGTCCTGAAAGAAGCAGCAGATGGACGAGCAGCACCAGTAGTAGTAGTAGTAGTAGTAGTAGTAGTAGTAGTAGTAGTAGTAGTAGTAGTAGTAGTAGTAGTAGTAGTAGTAGTAGTAGTAGTAGGAGTAGGAGTAGTAGGAGTAGTAGGAGTAGTAGGAGTAGTAGGAGTAGGAGTAGGAGTAGGAGCAGGAGCAGGAGTAGGAGTAGGAGTAGGAGTAGGAGTAGGAGTAGGAGTAGTAATAGTAGTAGTAGTAGTAGTAGTAGTAGTAGTAGTAGTAGTAGTAGTAGTAGTAGTAGTAGTAGTAGTAGTAGTGGTAGTAGCACTAGTAGTAGTAGTAGTAGCACTAGTACTAGTACTAGTAGTACTAGTAGTAGTAGTAGTAGTAGTAGTAGTAGTAGAAGAAGAAGAAGTAGTAGGAGTAGTAGTAGTAGTAGGAGTAGTAGTAGTAGTAGTAGTAGTAGGAGAAGTATTGGCAGTCTTGCGTGACGTCGTGACGCCTGTCACGTTTTATACGTTGTCGAATCGGTCGTTGCTCCTCCTGTTTAGTCCAGTGGCCAGCCTGAGCTCGGCAAACACATCGCGTCTGACAATTTTACGGTATTATGTCATGATGTCTCTCTTACATTATGGCTCTTGTTGACCTAAGTGTGCTCTTCTGGGTTGTGTAATCGTGTGGTAACATGATATGCTCTGTCAGTGAATCTTGTGATATGCGTTGTTCAGTGATGCTGTTTACGCTATGCTGAGTTCATTACAGTATACGATGCCCTGCTCTGTTATGGCATACCTCTGCAGTGACGGTGCAGTATATGGTGCTACTTCAAATTGCGAGAGAGTTATGCTATGGTCTGCTGGTTGCGTTGTGTTCTGTTCCCTGTTGAATACATTCTGCTATGTTCTGTTATCCTCTGCAGTATGGTACAGTCTACGATGTTAGAATACACTCGTCGCCGCCGTGGTAGCAATAGTGAAACAGTCCCGGTATGCTCTGTCCAGATATGTGATGCTATAGCTCACTATGCTTAGTTGTTTCATGTCATGGGTTGTCATTGTATGTCATGCTTGATGCTGCGTTCTGTCATGTTCACATGGTAAGTGATATTCTCTGATGCCCTGGTATGTTAGAATCTGTTATGGCCAGATCCGTCATGGTATTATGTGTCATATTACGTATATGATATGTCATCTCCTGGTGTGGAATGTTATGATATGGTCTGGTACGCCATGTTCTGGTGTGCTCTGTGCTTGTTTGCTATTATGCATGTTGTTATGGTATGCCCTGTGTGCTCCACGATGTCATTGCATGCGTTGTTGAATGTGTTATGGTCTGTCCTGTTGACATGCTATGACATGCCATGCGTTGGTATACAATGATGTAAGGTATGCTATGCTTTCGTGTGCTATGCCGCGATATGTCATGGTATGTTTTTTCGAACATGGAATGCTATGTGCATTAATGCTGTGCTACGGTGTGATCTGATCTGTCATAAAGTATTATGTTAGAATATGCTCTCCCATGGTGTGGTATGATATGTTTTATGGTGTTGTTGCATGAGGTGTGGTGCGATGCTCTGTCCTGTATGATCCATTAACTCAGCGTGAGGTGTTGCGCTATGTTATGTTCTGCTATGGTGTAACATCGTATGCCGTACTCTGTTTTGCTATGATGTGTCATCTGTGCTGATATGATGTATGTCATGTTGTATGTGCTGTGATGCTGTGCTATGGTGTGGTGTAGTTTGGCATGGTAGGTTATATTATTGTATGCTCTGTCATGTTGTGCTATGGTCTGCTCTGTTAAGGTATATTATGTGCGCTCCGGTATGTCATAGCATGCATTGTTATGCTGTGTTGGTATGCTGTGACATCCGATGCTGGTTCATGTTCTGCGTTGGTATCCAGTTGTGCGATGTGTTATTATGGTATGCTTGCTTTGTCATCGTATGTGATGCTATGTGCTGTGATGCTGTGCTGTGGTATGCACTGCTCTGTCATGCTGTGTTATGATACGGTGAGCTATGGCAAGATCCAGTATGGTACGCTCGGACATGTTATTAGTTGGTGTGTTGTTATGCTCTGTTCTGTCATAAATTATCATGATGTGCTGTACTGCGTTCTGCTATTTTATAGTACCGCTCTGTCATGTTATGATTTGTTGGCGCGAGGCAGGACTCACGGAGACACTCTAGGGACCTGGGAATTTGGCGGCTGCGGTATGCAAAGTGGCGCGACGCGGGATTCTGGGGGATATTCGGGAGCCTGGGGATTGGCGGCCGCGGTATGCAGAGTGGCGCGAGGCGAGACTCGGGGATACTCGGGAGCCTGAGGATCTGGCGGCCGCGGTATGCAGAGTGGCGCGAGGCGGGATTCTCGTGGATATTCGGGAGCTTGGGGATCTGGCGGCCGCGATCTACAGAGTGGACGGGTCGGGAGATCTGTTCTTAAAATTGAACGACCCCAACCCCTCCGGTGGGGAAAAACGAAGATGAAACTCCGGCCCCGAAGGTGAAAATCCGGCCCCGGGAGGTCCGGAGACCTCGCACTGAGAGAATCAGTGCATACAGCGCATCTCTGGGGCTCTGGGGACGCCGAGCCGATCTTCGCAACAGCGTCGGCCGCGCGCGGCGCGCGAGGGCGATCTTCACGTGTCTGCCTTCCTTGGAGGCTTGTGGGCCCCTCCCCAGAGGACCGAAGACCTTCGAGGTGAAGGTTCCGCCTCCATTCTGCAGGCCGCTCCCCTCCGTTCTGGAAGCCTGCTCTCCTCCAGAATGGGAATTCGAACGGCGTTGTTCAATCCTCCGGCTCGCAGCGGGGTCCAGGGATCGGTCGTCTACAGGTTTTGAGGCGAGGCCTTTTTGCGGCACAGCGCTGCCTCGACGGCGAGGTCGGCTCGGAGAAAGTGGCCAGGATGCACCCAGGGAGGGTCTGGGAACCCATGCTGCGCGGATCTGGACACGACGACGTCGTCTCGGAGGTGAATGCCTCGGGACCAAATGACTCACGTTTCCCCTCTCTCCTCCTCCCATGGCTGGTGAATAGGCCCCGCGCGTCTCGAAACTGTGTGTCCCTGTATACTAGTTGTGGGGCCCTTGTTGTTCTCCATATCCAAAGATGGAGTTCTGGTTGATGCTTAGACGCTGACGACTCCCTTCACACCTTCCTCCTCCCTCCCCCCTCTCCTCACTCATACTCCGACACACTCACACGGACTCTCTCACACTCAGACCCACTCACATTCAGATTCACACTCAGACTCACTCAGACCCAGACTCAACACTGAGGCTCACTGACACTCAAATACACTCATACCCAGATGCACTCAGACTCAGACACACTTACACTCAGACCCACACACTCAGAGCCACTCACTCAGACTCACTCACACTCGGACTCACTTACATAGACCACTCACACTCAGGCTCGCCTCACACTCAATGTGTTAGGATGTCTCCAGCGAGGCACTGGCTTCAGCACCACAAGGTGGAGCCGCCAGAGGAAATTTCACGGGCCCGTTCGCGCCCAGATTATGGGTGTGTCTCAGGCGGTTTGCTTGTTCGGTGGCTTGCATTCCTCTGCTTTCACAGCAGGTTCTGAGGATGCCTCGAGCGAGGCGCTGGCTTCAGCACCCCAAGGGGGAGCCGCTAGGGGATATTTCACGGGCCCGTTCGCGCCCAGATTGCCTTAAGGCCAGTCTTTTTGATTGCGAAGGCCTTGCGGCCGGTGCCACCGACGCTGAAGGTTGGACCTTCCCCAGAACCCCCGCTGCCGATCCCCCCCGGGACCTCCCAGGACCCTGGGGTGGGGGGCGGTATTCTGACCTGGGAATTCCCCCCCCTTCCCCTCCCTTCCAGGACCTCCCCACAGCAGGGAAGGGATAAAGGAAGGGGAATCGACTTGATTACGACGTTCCTCCCTTGTGTTTTTCAATTTCCTAGGAATGGACGGACGGACGGATGGACGGACGACGACGACGACAACGAAGACGCAAAAGCGTCTCACACACGCCGAAGGGTCGGCGGATTCATCTTACATCTAGCAAGTTTGACCCCCCCAGCGGCAACGGCTGCTGGGGGTGGGGATGGCAGCATCCAGCTTTGGATCCATCTCGAACTCGATGTGGGCATTGCCCCTCTAGGGGGGCACGTTCGATGCACGCTGGGCTCGGGAGTTCAGCCCTCCGCGGTTCCTGGCCGCCCTCCGCCTGGCCCGAGCTCGAGGAGCAGAACCAAGGAAAAGAGCAGCACCCGCGCAAGCTTCTTGGGCCGCCCGCGCATGCCTCCGGGGGTCGGCGCTCGGCCCTTTCTCCACCCCCCACGGGGATCGGAGACCTCCAGGACGAAGGCTCGACCTCTGCTCTGGAAGCCTTGTTCCTCCACCCTGGAGGCTCCTTGCTTCTCCAGAGTGAGGGCGGCTCGGCGTCGAGAACCGAAGTTCTCGGTCCTCTGGGCCGCCCCCTGCATGCTCAGCGCACCGACCATGGGGGGGCGGGGCAGAGGATGCCTGACAAGTCCGCGCGGAGCTCCGGGAGCTGATGCTCGTGTTCGTGCCGCGGCTTTCTGGCGTTGTTCTGGTTCTGGATTGTTTACACATATATATATATATAAGCATGCATGCATGCATGCATGCATGCATGTGTGTATGTATGTATGCATGCATGCATGCATGCATGCATGCAAGTATGTATGTCTGTCTGTCTGTATGTCTGTCTGTCTGTCTGTCTGTCTGTCTGTATGTATGTATGTATGTATGTATGTATGTATGTATGTATGTACGTACGTACGTACGTACGTATGTACGTACGTATGTACGTATATGTGTGTATGTATGTACGTATGTACGTATGTACGTATGTATGTATGTAGGTAGGTAGGTAGGTACGTAGGTAGGTGTATATATATATGTATGAATGTATACTCCACATTTACAGATACGTATATCACCCATTTTCGGTCGCACTCCCAGACGTGTCGATACGGCGGGCTGGGCACTCGCCTGAGACATGAGACATCCTCATCACTTAGGATCCTGAAACTTGGTATCACAGTTGGAGCACAAGTCGTTTCCAAAGTGGGGTTTCTCGCGTCAGTGCTGCGCGCGCTCGTCTTAACTGTTTGCAGCAGGTACGAGGGCGGAGCTCATGCCGCTTCCGAAATGGGGGCCCTCACCGCAGCGCCGTGCACACTCGCCGTAAAAGTTTGCAGCAGCTCCACGGATGGAGGGCGGCTCATTTCCAAGGTGGATATCTGGCGATAGCGCCGCGCGCATCCGCCTTGAATGCTTGCGCCAGCTGCACGGATGGGGGGCGGGCTCCTTCTCCAAACGGGACGCTCGCCTCATCGCCGCGCACATTCGTTTAACAGTTTGCGAAGTCTACCTGGATGGAGAGTGGCTCCTTTGCTAAATGGAGCGCTGGCCTTAGTGCCGCACACATCCGGATTGAAAGCCTGCAGCAGTAAGACACGGATGGAGGACGGTTTTTCAAAACAGGCTTTCGGTTAGGACTTCTCCGTTTGAAATATGATGAATTTCAGCAGGTGTAACATTGGCAAGACATAGAGTTCAGCAGATGTTTCAGCTGTGCGGACAGAGATCGGCTCCTTTTCAAAATGGGGTCTTCGTTTGAAAGCATTGCGAAGCCCATGTCCAGCAGTGTAGAGCGGCGTGTGCAGCGGCTACACCGATGGGGGCCGTTCATGTTCAAAACGTGGATCACGTTGGACACCCCGTTAACTGCATGGCCTTACCTTTTTTGCATTCGTTGTTGCACGCTGGGAGGATTCACGGGAGTTCCGTTTCAAAGCGGGGCTCTCGCTTGAATGGCAGGCCCTTGGGGCGTTGGCCTTTCAAGGGGGAAGACCCGTGGGGACTTACGACGAGAGGATTTTGGACGGGAGGGCGTATTTCAGCATCGTTGATGC
Organism: Prorocentrum cordatum; assembly: GCA_963575745.1. Classification (NCBI taxonomy): domain Eukaryota; class Dinophyceae; order Prorocentrales; family Prorocentraceae; genus Prorocentrum; species Prorocentrum cordatum. The sequence goes on from CAUYUJ010020676.1 coordinate 79,043, forward strand.
GTCGTTGGTTTCCTCTGGTCTTCCCTCCTCATCATCATCATCAGCATCAGCATCAGCATCATCATCATTATCCGCCTCCTCCTCCTCCTCCTCCTCCTCCTCCTCCTCCTCCTCCTCCTCCTCCCCCTCTCATCCTCGCACGCTTTCTCCTCGTCCTCCTCCTCCTCCTCTGCATCCTCCCATTCGGCCTCCCCGTCCCCCTCTTTCCTTCTCCTCCTCGTTCTCTTCCTCCTCCTCCTCCTCCTCCTCCTCCTCTCCTCCTCCTCCTCCTCCTCTCTCCATCCGCCGCGCCCTCCCTCTTCCTCATCCCGTCCCCCTCCTCCTCCTCTCCTCCTCTCTCCTCCTCCTCCTCCTCCTCCTCCCTCCCTCCTCCCATCCTCCCCCATCTCCTCTCCTCCTCCTCCTCTCCTCCTCCTCCTCTTCCTCCTCCTCCTCTCCTCCTCCTCCTCCTCCTCCTTCTCCTCCTACTCCTCCTCCTCCTCCCCTTCCTTTCCTTTCTCGTCATCCATCCCCTTCTCCTCTTTCTTCACGCCCCCCTCGCCCCGCCCCCTCCCCCCCCTCCCTGCCTCACTTCATCCCTTCCTGCCTCACTTCCTCTATCCTCCTGTCCCCGGCGTTGCGCCAGGATCCACAGCGGGTGCGGAGCAGGTGCCTGGAGGCGCCAGGTGCTTGTCCGTTGGTTTGGAGCAGTGCCAGCAGAGGCGGGTCTGCCGCACCGCGCGCGGGAGAAAGACGGGAGTAAGGAAAGGGCAAGGTGAGGCGGAGGAGGGGAAAGGAGGAGGAGGGGGAGGAGGAGGAGGAGGAGGAGGAGGAGGAGGAGGAGGAGGAGGAGGAGGAGGAGGAGGAGGGAAGGAAGGAGGAAGGAGGGAGGAAGGAAGGATGGCAGGAAGGAGGAGGAGGAGGAGGAGGAGGAGGAGGATAGAAGGAAGGCAGGAAGAGGAAAGAAGGAAGGAGGGGT
>CAUYUJ010020676.1:82500-89694 GCA_963575745.1 Prorocentrum cordatum
CCGTCGGAGGCGGATTCGTTTTCTTGTTTGTTTTTGTGCAGGACATGTGCTTTTAATCGGTTTCATGGTTTCCCCGTGTTTCCGTGGTCTCGTCTTGGGGCGGGGGGGGGCGGCATCGCGGGAACGAAAGGGTAGGTAAGCATGACAAAAGGGAAACATATGGAACATGCTGCTTGGCACAACGCAAGACATGGGGGGAGAAACACTAGCTTCCCAGGAAGGATGAGGAAACAAAGAGACAAGTAGGAGGAGGCGAGGGAAGGATGATGAAGTGAAGAAAAGGAAAGAGAGAGAGAGAGAGAGGAAAAGGAGGAGAAGACGGAGGAGGAGGGGAAGGAGGATAAGATCAGGGGAGAGATAGTTGTTACCAGCCACAAGGGTTGGAGGAGGAGGCGGAGGAGGAGGAGGAGAGGAGAGAGAGAGAGAGAGAGAGAGAACAAAAAGGACAGAAACAGCAAATTAATTGCACGATGAGAAGAATCATAATACGAAGTAAGTTATGTAATCTCTGGGGGAGGGGACGACCATCTACACGTAGAATTATCGATTCACCACAACGATGCGAGTTTGAGTAATACTTGACGCAAGAAAAAAAAAGGGGAGCAAGGATCAAGCTGGCCAGCTCGAGCGGGTCCGCGGGCCCCGCTCGTTCCCACACCCCACGCGGCAAAATTTAAGGGAGGAGTGGCGAAGGCGAAGCGCTTCGCTGTGACGAAAGCTTCCTCGGAAACGCGATGATCCGAATCCACCGAAGGGTGAAAGTCGGGAAGACCTTGGGAATCTGAGACTGGCCAGGATAATCATTTTTGAAATTGAAAAAATCAATGGGATCATGACCGTCCTGGATTTCAAACTACATTATTATTAAGCGCTAGAACCCCAAATCCCTGATTATCACGCCGCTGGGGGAATCCCAGCAAGGCTCTTCCTGTTAGAATTCTGGGGGGGGGCAGGGGGTTTGATGCCCTTTTGGCACCACGTCCGTGGCCCCTCGAAGTCCCAGAGGAGCGTTCGTCGCGCCGCTGCATGCGCCGCGCCCGCCGTGGGCGTGCGGGCTTCGGGCGAGAATTCCGCGCAGCGCTCCGGCGAGAGCGGCCGAGCGGGGGCGCCGCGTCACGTTCAGGGGAAATCTGCGCGGCTCTGGGGCGGCAGCGACATGTCGCCTGCTCGCGCGCGACCCCGCTGCCCCCGAGCTCGCGGGCACAGAAAGGGGGCGCTGCGCCCCAAGCGGGAGCGCAGCTGCCAGAGACACGTGTGCTCCGTGCTGTGGCGAGAGCGGCACGTCGGTCTCTCGTGCACGATGTGCGGCGCGACCCGCTCTCGTCGCGCACGTTGCAGCGTCGGCACTAGACTGTCCACTGTTAAAGGAAAAACGTTGACTTCGGTTTTTCTTGAATGGTAAACGGGGGAGGGCCCGCTCAGAGTGGCCAGGCGACCGCTGGTAAGGGGAGCGGGAGCACGAGCCCACACGGGCCAAGAGTAGCAGCAGGAAGGAGGAGGAACGGAAGGAGGATTTGGTTGAGAGCGACGCGGGGGAGCAGCAGAAGAAGCAGCAGGAGCGGCAGGAGGGTGGGGGGGCCAGCAGTTCACCTTGATGACAGGGTCCAGAAATTGACAGTGCGTTCGAAAATCGCAGGTTCTGTCCGCATTCAGGCTCAGGTGTTGTTCGTTGGTTTAGGCTAGTGCTCACGCCCAGACAGAGGGCGTACACACGTGTGGGCTGGTGAACGGGCACCTGGGATAACAAAGATGGCAAGAACATGGAACGAGGAAAAACGTGCAGCATCGTCGCATTGCTGTTTATTTTCCTCCTTCGTTTCCTTGCTACTCTTCGAGAAGAGGGGGGCGCGCGCGAGCGGGACGTTTAACGGATAAACTCCTGCACCACCCGCGCGACCCAGGTGCCAGCGCAAGCTTCAGCGTGCCCCCCTGTCCCGCATTCAGTGTTGGTTGGCATCGCCAGCGGGGCGCAGAATGTCGGCGCAGATCGACACTTCGCGGCGCAGCCCGCCAGCTCCCGGATAGCTCTGAGAGCTAAGCGGATTTCAGACTAGAAGCCGGCACCGCAGGGTAGCCCCAGAGTTCGTTCCGGCTTCCGGCAGGAATCCCCGGCGGGGCTTGCTTGCTGAAAGTGCAGCGTGTCCCGAGAGGCTTTCTCGAAGCGTTTTCCAGTACATCCGCCCGGAAGCTCTCCAGAAACTCCTTCGGGAGCTCATCCCAAGAGCTTCCATGAGCCTCTTCGGGAGGCCTTTGCACGCCCTTCTCGTGCCCTTTATCCGTAGTTCTGAAGTCCACAAATATTCAAGCGGGTGTGCGGGGGGCGTTCCCAACAATCAGCACCACAGGAGCTCGGAATCTGCCCATCCACTGGAGCGCACCGGCTGGCCGCGGGAGAGGGCCCTCCCCCCGGAGGGGCCCCGAGCCGCTCCTGGACTGCCGCCGCGGGCCAAGAAGGCGCACCAAAGGTGGACGCTCCTGCACCCCGCGTGGACTGCCCCCCCCCTCCGTGAGCGAACAGCCCCCCTCTCCCCCCCGCCGTCGCCCTCGCACCCGTGGCGGCGTCGGCGCCCTCTGCCTGCTGTGTGGGGTCGGCACGACGTGGAACAGAGGGAGGAAGGGAGGAGGAGGAGGAGGAGGAGGAGGAGGAGGAGCCGAAAGGAGCAGCACGAGGGGCAGGAGAGGGGGCGGTGCCTCGTGCCTCCTCGTGCCCCTTCGTGCAGGGGCGGTGCCTCTACACCCTCCTCGCACCTCGGACATCTCGGCCCTCCTCGATGTCGGGCCTCCAGCCTCTTTACCCCCCCCGGTGCCTCGATCCCCCGGAGCGCACCGCGGAGCCAGGCGCGGCGAGTGGCTCGGCCCGAGGCTGCCGCCGCAGTGGCAGCGCCTGAAGGCGCCGCCCCTGGGGGGCGGAGGCGGAGGCGGAGGCGGGGCTCCCCGCGCCTCCGGCGCGCGAGGCCTGCGGGCTTCCAGCTGGGCGTCGGGTGGCCACGGCCGGCCGTGGCCCGAAGCGCAGTACCGCTCCACCGAGCCCCACCCCTGCCCGGCCAAGGTGCCTCGACCCCACCATCCCACCATGCCAGTGGGGGCTGGGGGTGCAGTGGGGGCCCATGCCAAGGAAGCACCCTGCTTGCCTCCAGGGTGCCCTCGGTTTCTTGGGTTTCGATGGCTTTGCCGTGGAGAGCGTGACGCTCCCACGTCAAAAATCGACGGACGTCCTGGGGTCTCAGGGTTGGGTTTCTTGCGGAAGGCTTCTTATGAACTGGCCCCCACTGTATCGTTCAACCGATCCCCATCCCTGCCCGGCCAAGGCACCTCAGCCCCACCATCCCACCACCCCAGTTGGGGTTGGGGATAGCCCCCTCGAAGCCCGAAGGGAGCAGCCTACATCCTCGTCGCGAGGTTAAAGCGGCCAGTGGGGCCCAGGCAACGCCGGTGCGGCGAGGGATCGGTGACACAATGCTCAGAAGCACGTTCCAGAATGGCGTCCTAGAGAGATCAGGGGATCGTTGGTCAGCGCAAGCGGCGCCTGGCACGTGTAAAGCCTGTTGGCTTCCTTCTGGGCTTTGGAGGGGGGACGCGTGGCCACGGCTGGACACGGCCCGAACATTTGCCAGGATGGTGTCCCAGAGCGGTTGTTGTTTTGTTTGTCTCGTTTCCGCCTTCTTCTTCTGCATATTTGTGTTCCCCTTATTCGTTTTCCTTTTACGGTTAAATATGTTCGTGCCCTTATTGTTAGCAGGATTATGCGTGTTAGTATTAGTATTATTCATATTGATTGTATTGTTGCTACTGCCGTTTTGCCTTTCCAGCTTTAAGTTTCAATGCCCGCGTGGAAGCCCTCAGGTCAGGCCCATAACCTTCTTCAGCCTGAGTCAGACCGGAAAGAGCTGACCCAAGAGCATGGAATTATAATATAATATTGACCAAAGCAGGGAAAGAAATTGGTCCGGGGCGTGCGGGGGAAAAAACCAGAGACAAAACAAATAACAACAAAAAACAACAAAAAACGACCAAGACTACGAAAGCAAAGCCGTCAACCGTGGACTTACCCCTGTCTGACCCCCCCCAGTTTCCCCCCTCCCTTAGTGCGCAAAGCTGGCTCGCGGGCCGGGCGGCGCAGTCCGCGCCTGCATCCAGCTTTGCACAATTGGGGGGGGGAGGGGCGGCGCGCCGCGCGCTGGCTTCGCGCTCGTCTCTGCGCGTCCCGAGGTGGTGTGGTCAGAGCGAAAGAGCAAGCAGCCCGCGCGGACTTTCCGGGCGCGTCTTCGGGCGTAGTCGCTCGCGTAGGTGGTCCTTCTATTCGCGCGCACCGAATTTAGATAGTGGAATGTAACGGCCGCGTGGACATTAGACGCTGCCGCTGTACGTCGGCGCGCGCGTGTTCCAGCGCGACGAGGCACGGGGGCGCCCTCGCTATGTCGCGAAAACAAGCGGAACGCAGTGCCCTGCCAGCCGCCGCCGCCAGCACGGGAACGCCCCCGGGCGTCGCTGTCGCAACGGTCCCTTAGAGACTGTGTAGGAGCCGCTAGAAACCGGTTAGACACCGGTCTAGCAACCGATATGATTTACATCGAAACCGGTCGAATCCATTTACACATGATTTTAAATTCTTGAAATATTTGAAGGTGCCTACTTTTTTTAAGCGGTCTCTACACGTATTCTAGGATCCAGGAAAGCAGCGCGCACGTCGCGCGGCGTGATTTCAGGGCGACGTCCAAGTAGTCGCGCCGAGTCTGGCAGCGCGGCGTTGTCTCGAGTGCGCGACAAGGAAAGCGGCGGACATGCCGCGCGGCGTTGTTCGGGGAAGGACAATCTTCATCGAATGATTCCATTGAAACCTTTTAAGTTGAATGGGAAACATCATCATCACCTGTGCTATTATAACACTACTACTATTACTACTACTACTACTACTACTACTACTACTACTACTACTACTACTACTACTATTACTACTACTACTACTACTACTACTACTACTACTACTACTACTACTACTACTACTACTACTACTACTACTACTACTACTACTACTACTACTACTAACTACTAACTACTAACTACTAACTACTAACTACTAACTACTAACTACTAACTACTAACTACTAACTAACTACTACTACTAGCTACTAGCTACTACCTACTACTAGCACTACCACTACAACTAACACTACTACTACCACTACTACTAGTACTACTATTACTACTACTACTACTGCTACTACTAATACTACTACTACTACTACTACTACTACTACTACTACCACTACTACTACTACTACTACTACTACTACTACTACTACTACTACTACTACTACGACTACTATTACTACTACGACTACTACTACTACTACTACTACTACTACTATTAACTACTACTACTACTACTACTACTAACTACTACTACTACTACTACTCCTACTACTACGACTACTACGACAACTACGACGACTGCTCCTAATACGACTGCTACCACTACTAATACTGCAACTGCTGTTGCTGCTACTACTGCTACTACTGCGACTACTACTAGTACTACTGCTCCCACTACGACTACTACTACTACTACTACAACTACTACTACTACTACTACTACTACTACTACTACTACTACTATTACTACTACTACTAAAACTACTAAACTACTACTACTACTACTACTACTACTACTACTACTACTACTAAATACTACTACACCAACAACTACTACTACTACTACTACTACGACTACTAACACGACTACTACTACTACTACGACTACTACTACTACTACTACTCCTACTACGACTACGACTACGACTACTACTACTACTACTACTACTACTACTACTACGGCTACGGCTACTATATACTACTGACTACCACTACTACTACTCCTACTACTATACTTAATAATACTACTACCACTACACTCACCTACTACTACTACTACTTACTATACTACTACTGTATTACGATGACTTCTACTATCACGATACTACTACGACTATACCACTACTGTTACGGATTGCTACCACTTCTACAAATTTCGACCACGACTTACTGCTACGAGCGTACTACTACTAACGATCTTACTGCGACAATGAACGGCTTACGACTACCACTACGACTACGACAAGACAGGAACCGACGAGGGGGTCATCACAATACGAAACTACTCTTCCACTTCCCCGACACTAATTAATTTTCTAAACCTAAAAACCATTTTGCTACACTATCCAACCCCACAAAATCCATAAGTAAACTACTACTACTACTACTACTGCTACTGCTACTACTGCGAATCACTACTACTACTACTACTACTACTACTACTACTACTACTACTACTAGGGCTAGTACTACTACCACCACCACTACTACTACTACTACAAATACTACCGCTACAACAACGACTACTAGTCCTACTACTACTACGACAAAGACTACAACTACCACTACTAAGACTACACCTGCCACTACAACTACTACCACCACCACCACCACCACCACCACTACCACCACCACCACTACTACTACTACTACGACTACTACTACTACTACTGCTGCTGCTGCTGTTGCTGCTGCTGCTGCTTCTGATGCTGCTGCTGCTTCTGCTACTACTACTACTACTACTACTGCTACTACTACTATTACTACTACTACTACGACTACGACTACGACTACGACTACGACGACTACTACTACTACTACTACTACTACCACTACTACTACTACTACTACTAACCCTACGCCGACGACGACTACTACTACTACTACTACTACTACTAATACCACGACTTCTACGACCATTACCAGTACTACAACGACTACGACTACTACTGCTACTACTACTACTACTTCTACTACGACCTGCGCCCTGCGTCCTGCGAGCTGCGGCCGAGTACCTACCAAGTAGTACTACTACGACGAAGACGAGTACTACTTCTACTGCAACCACTAGTACTGCTGCTACTACTACTACTACTACTACTACTATTACTACTGCTACGTCGGCGTCCCCTTTGAAAATTACTTTTTCGACTACTACTACTACTACTACTACTACTACTACAACCCCTACTACTACTACTACTACTACTGCTACTACGACTACTACTACTACTACTACCACTACTACTACTACTACTACTACTACTACTACTACTGCTACTACTACTGCTACTACTACTTCTACTACTACTACTTCTTCTA
>CAUYUJ010020676.1:94794-134794 GCA_963575745.1 Prorocentrum cordatum
TCAAACGGTTGTCTTTCAACAAGGGAGTTCCTTCAGTGGACATGAACCCTTGTTGGAACCTATGAAATGGGAGCTTCGATGGAGGGCTTACTCCAACATCGTTGATGACTCTTGGGTTTGCACTGGTTTTGCTCCTTCTCTTCATCACCTGCCCCCTCCATTCCTTTTCCTTAGACATCATGTCTCCCCGTCGCACCCTGAGGCCGGTCGAAAGGGCGGGCCAGGCGTTTCGCTTGAGGCTTCCTCACCATGTGTGTTTCTGAAGCCAAACACGGGCCAAAGCTTCAAAGATGGAGTGCAGGTCGTTTTCAGAATTTGGTTCTCGCTTTGGCGCCGCGCACATTCGTTTTATTTTTAAAAAATGCAAGAGTTTCACCGATTAAGGGCGTTTTTCCCGGAAAGGGCATCGGCCCAGGGTTCTCTTTTAGTAGGTAAACCTGTCCCCCGGTGCCAACTTGAGGGAGGCCGGCGAATTTTTTCCCTGATAAATAACGAGGTCGAAGGAGGCCGGCGAATTAAAATTTGAGGATGTCTCGAGCGAAACGCTTGTTTTTGAAATCCCGATCGATAAATCACAGGGTGCGGGCCACTTTTTCGTGTGTTGAGGATGTCTCGAGCGAAACGCTTGCTCCGCAGAGTTTGCCGAGGATGTCTCGAGCGAAACGCTTGTTTTGCAGAGCCGACCGCGACGCGGAAAAGCGCCCCGCGCGAAGGAATTTCGATGATGTTTCGACTAATTTGTTTGTTTTTGTACGATTTCCTGGAATTTTGGCAGGATGTCTCGAGCGAAATGCACGACCCCACCCTAGCACGACCATACCCCAGCACGACCACACCCCAGCACGACCAGACCCCAGCACGACCCCACCCCAGCACGACCCCACCCCAGCACGACCATACCCCAGCACGACCACACCCCAGCACGACCCGACCCCAGCACGACCCTACCCCAGCAAGACACACCCCAGCACGACCACACCCCAGCACGACCTCACCACAGCACGACCACGCCCCAGCACGACCACGCCCCAGCACGACCACGCCCCAGCACGACACCAGCCACGACCCACCCCCCAGCACGACCACCCCGCACGACCACACCCAGCACGACCACTCCCAGCACGGACACACCAGCACGACCACACCCCAGGCACGGACCACACACCAGCACGACCACACCCCAGCACGACCACACCCCAGCACGACCCGATCGATAAATCACAGGGTGCGGAGCACCCCAGCACGAAACCACCCCAGCACGACCCCACCCCAGCACGACCCCACCCCAGCACGACCACGCCCCAGCATGACCACACCCCAGCACGACCACACCCCAGCACGACCACGCCCCAGCACGACCACGCCCCAGCACGACCACACCCCAGCACGCACGACCACACCCCAGCACGACCACACCCCAGCACGACCCCACCCCAGCACGACCAGCACGACCACACCCCAGCACGACCCCCCCAGCACGACCACCCCAGCAAGACCACACCCCAGCACGACCGCACCCCACACGACCTTACCACAGCACGACCACACCCCAGCACGCCACGACCCCAGCACGACCACGCCCCAGCACGACCACGCCCCAGCACGACCACGCCCCAGCACGACCACCCCCCAGCACGACCACCCCCCCAGCACGACCACGCCCCAGCACGACCACCCCCCAGCACGACCACACCCCAGCACGACCACTCCCCAGCACGACCACACCGCCTTGGTTGAGTGGTTGCCTGTCGTCGTGGAATGTTTCGTGGGGTGTCTCGTGGAATGTTTCGCGGGGTGTCTCGTGAAATGTTCGTGAGGTGTCTCGTGGAATGTTTCGTGAGGTGTCTCGTGGGCTGTTTCGTGAGGTGTCTCGTGGGATGTTTCGTGAGGTGTTGCCCAGTTGGGTATCATGAAAACGTGTCCATGCTCCACATGTCTATATCCCTTTCCGGGTTCGTGGGTCCATCATGTTTCCAAAACGTGGCTCTTGCTTAAGCGCCGCGCACATCTATTGTACAACAAATTCAAGAGTTTCACCTCTTGGGGGTGGGTGGTTTTCAAAATCTGGTTCTTGCCTGTGCGCCGCGCACATCAATGTTCTTCCATTTGCAAGAGCTTCACGGATTGAGGGTGGGCCGTTTTCAAAATGTGACTCTCGCCCTTGCGCCGCGCACATTCCTATTTAATGTTTGCAAAATCTTCACGGGTTGAGGGCGGCGCTTTTTCAAAGTGTGGTGCGCCGCGCACATTCGTTTTGATTGTTTCAAGAGTCTTGTGATCAACGTACCAGAACTGGTGTTTTGGAAGGATGCAGGATTATGAGGGCGCAACCGTTACGTTAATTGGCGGTGTTGAAATCCCAAGAACGGCGTTCTGGCACGACTCTGTATCGTCAAGACGCATCAGTCAGGTTGATCCGTGGCGTTGGAGTCACAAAAACAATGTTGTGGAATGTTTCAGGGTCTGCAAACCGTTGTCTTTCAACAAGGCAGTTCCCTCAGTGGACATGAACCCTTGTATGGGGCCTATAAAGAGGGAAATTGGAGGGAGGGTTTCTATTCCAACATCGTTGATGATTCTTGGGTTTGCACCGCTCCTCCTCCTCCTCCTCCTCCTCCTCCTCCTCCTCCTCCTCCTCCTCCTCCTCCTGCCCCCCCCTCCTCCCTCTCGTTCCTCCTCCTCCTGCCTCTGCCCTCGTCGTTGTCGCCGCCGTCCTCGTCGCCGCCGCCGCCGCGTGCAGGACCTGGGAGCGCCCGACTCCCCGAGGGGCGCGGCCTTCCACGGGCCTCGGGCCCCCACGGCGGTCTCTCGTGGGCGCCGAGCTGCGAGGAGGCGGTCTCGCCCTCCATCCGCGTGCCCCTCCTGGGGCAAACAGGCTTGTGATGCCTGAGCACAAGCAGGCTCCTCCTCCTCCTTCTGCCCCTCCTCCTCCTCCTCTTCCTCCTCCTCCTCCTCCTCCTCTTCCTCCTCCTCCTCCTCCCCCTCCTCCTCTCCTCATCATCATCATCATCATCATCATCATCATCATCCATCATCATCATCATCATCACATCATCATCATCATCAGCCTCATCCATCCTCATCCTCATCATCATCATCATCATCATCATCATCAGCAGCATCATCATCATCATCATCATCATCATCATCATCATCATCATCATCATCATCATCATCATCATCATCATCATCATCATCCCCCCTACAGTCGGAGGACTTCCGCGCCAGCCGGCAGAGCTGGGGAAGCAAGCAGTGACACAAACATGAGCAGGCTTCTTAGAGCAGGGGTGCTTCCAAGAAGCCTTCCCCCCTCCCCCCTACCCCCCCTTGTCCTGCGCGTGGCCGACACGGGGGGAACCTGGGAACAAAAACAGAGGCGTAGACACAAAAGCTCGGCGGTCCACGCGCATTCCCGGGATCGGCGCCAGAGGCGCCGTCGGGGGGGGGGGTCCAGCGTTTCCGGCGCCGATCCCAGGAATGCGCGCGGACCACCGAGATTTTGTGTTTATGTCACTGCTTGTTCCCAGGTGCCCCATGTCGGCCACGCGCAGAGAGTGGTATGGGGGATGGGGGAAGGCTTCTCTAAGAAGCGCGCCTGCTTCTCAGAGGGCGCGGGCCTTCTCCGCAGATGCCAGGCTGGCGCCCTCTCAGAAGCAGCCTCCCTCTAAGAAGCCTCCCCCCTCCCCCTGCCCCCGTGCGCGCGCCGCCAGCCATGTTTCGGGCATTGCCAGGACCCTAAGTTAAGGGGACCCGGTTAGTGGTAGGGCCCCGGAGCTCCTAAATAGGCCAGAATGACTAAAGCAGGTCTGCCGTAGCTGGTGTTTTTTCGGGTGACGGCAGTTCCGGTTAGTGGAGCGGGGTCGGGGGCCGTCCCCCTAAACCCAGTTCTGCCAACGCCAGAATGTTTCTCTCCCTAGGAGCAGAACTGCACGAGCAGCCTGCGCCCAAAGCCCCAGCCAGGGGGGGCTTCTCTCGTCCAGCGCCCGGCGGGCGCGTTTTCGGAGGCGGGCCCTGGGGCCAGGGCTGCTCGCCGTCCGCCTCGATCTGGCCCGACCCCCAGGTTTCGGTCCCGATCTCGAGCCGACTCTCGACGGCGGGCGAGGGGGGAAAGGGGGAGGCGAAGGCCTGCTCAGAGGGCGGCGGGACTTCTCTCGTAAGAGCTCGTGCCTTCGGAACGGTCTCCTGCGTCTTCGGAGAAGGCTTAGAAGATCTTCTCGGAAGGCAGGGGGCCTTCCGAGCCCTCTGGGAGGAGGAGGAGGAGGAGGAGGAGGAGAAGGAGGAGGACGATGATGATGAGGAGGAGGAGGAGCAGGAGGAGGAGGAGGAGCAGGAGGAGAAGGAGGAGGAGCAGGAGGAGCATGAGGAGGATGACCACCTCTTCATGCCTCTTCTCCTCCCCCCCCCACCCTGGGCCCTCCGCCGACCCAGGTCTCGGATGCGACTCGAGCCGCTTCCCCACAGGGAGGGCGCGAGGCTACAGTCGGACTTGATTGGAGAGGGCACGCGAGGGGACACGAGACCCTTCCGAAGGCCACGTCGCCACAGGAGTGCAAGGAGGCACGGGACGCAAGGGTACCCTTGAGCTGGCAGGGTCGACCTACTACTCAGGGCCGACTGTGTTCGCGCTTCGCGGTTCGGCGCCGATGCCTCCTCATCCTCCCCTTCTCCCCTCGGGGGGCGGCGCGAGAGCGCGAAGGTAGCTTCGCGCTTCGCGCAGCGCGAGGCGCGAAGGTAGGCTTGAGTTGGGCCTGTCCCTCTACAGGAGGAAGATTCAGAGATAGTCAAAGAATAGCCTGGTGACGGTCTCTCTGCCTATTTTTTTATTTTTTTGGGGTACTTTTGGAGTGTATTGTTTTGGAGTCTCTTGAATTAGTTGTCCAACATCCCCCTGTAGGGGGACAGGCCCGACCTGAAGTTGGGGGCGCCTCGATGCCCTCTCCGGCCTGCAGGGGCAGAGGCCGCTCTCCACGACCGCAGAAGATTTCGATATCCCGCTCCGACTCCGCAGCGATTTTTGGGCGCGGGCCGCTCTTCTCCGATCCGATCCGGTTCGGTCTCGCCAGCAGTCGGACCGGGGTATCAGTGAAGTCGTTCTCCGTTTCCGTGAAGTCGCCAATCTCGTTTTCGTGAAGTCGCTGGTCTCCATGCTCGAGAGAAGGTTCCAGCAGCAGTTACAGTAATACAAGAAGGCTGTTTGTTTATCATCGTGCTCTTGCTGGAGATTCCCTTGGGTTCTACGACCAGGGTGTGAGATTGTGCAACAGCTCCACAGGTGGAGGGTGGCTACAGTCGGACCGAGGTATCAGATCGAGGCCGCTTCGGGGAGGGAACCCTAATGTTCTTCGTGCTTGTTGGATGCTCTCGCATCTCCTGGGGAGGGTACCACCTTGGATGTTCTCTGTGTGTTTGGGCCGGGGGGGGGTCTCGTGCTCTTGAAGGGTGTTCTTCTCTCCTGGGTCCGATTGTATGGGATGCAGCTCAGGTCTGCCAGTGTCCGTACATCTCGGCCCAGACAGACAGGCCAACGGGGTGTGCCCGTAAAGGGGGTAGGCCTACAGAGGCTCTGTAGCCCCGCCCCCTCTACGGGCGCTGAGCACGCTGTGAAGGCTCTGCAGCGGCTGCAGGGGCTCTGCAGCCGCGCCCCGGTGCCCGCATGCACGCTGACCCTGGTGCTCAGGGCACTGGGGTACGCGTGCACGCGGGCACTGGGGGAGCAAGCAGTGTGTCTCCGAGGGTGGACGGAGGACGGAGAGGGAGGGAGCGGCCCTCACGCTTGAATGCACTGCAGTCGAGACGCTGAAGCTAGGCCCCTTCGTTCCTTCTTCATCGCTCTTTATGGTAGCACGACGACCTGTATCCGACGAGTGCACATTCGCCGTGTCCTTGTACGGCTTCTCGATCCGCCCCTCGTACGCACCCTCTGCGCCGTGCGAGGCTCTGAAGTGGGGAGGGCTGGCGCCATGAGCCGCCCACTGAAAATTTCCTCCACGGATCCCGTCTCCAGGCTGCGCATTTCCTCGCCAATGGGGCCCTTGCTGTGGGAAGTTCGATGGTGCAGCCACTTCGACACTTCGATCCACACTGTTCAAGCCTCATAACTAAGGGAGGAACTTGGCCGATAGTTCCTACAGGTGTCGGGAACGATTCATCAACACTCACACGCAACATATGGTTTTAACTCAAACACACACCCTCCCCCCGAATGCAATGTTGGTTTCCGATCTTCCGAGTTGGAGTGTCCGAGCGGTGGTGCGTAGTCGTGCCAATTTTGAATTGCAGGGGAGGGGGAAGTGCTGGTTTTTCCCGGAAAGGGCTTGAGCCCAGGGTTCTCTTTTAGATGGTTTCCCCCCGGGTTTGACGGGAAGAGGGCCGGCGAATTTCTTTTGCGATAAATAACGAGTGGGAAGAGGGCCGGCGAATTAAACATTGAGGATGTCCCTAGCGAAACGCTTGTTTTTCAGAATTTGTTGAGGATGTCTCGAGCGAGACGCTGGTTTTGCAGAGTTGGGGATGTCTCGAGCGAAACGCTTGGTTTCAGAATTTGTTGAGGATGTCTCGAGCGACACGCTGGTTTTGCAGAGCCGACCGCGACACGGAAAAGCGCCCCTCGCGCAGGAATCCCAAGGATGTCTCGCGCGTGCCGCGTTCCGCGCGCGGGTATTTGGATTTCTTGGGATTTTGACAGGATGTCTCGAACGAAACGCTTGTTTTTCATAATTTGTTGAGGATGTCTCGAGCGAAACGCTGGTTTTGCAAAATTGGAGGATGTCTCGAGCGGTGGCCTCGTGGGGGGCCAGAATTCCAAGGATGTCTCAGGCGAAATGCTTGTTTTCACGTCCCGCTCGCAGGAATTCCGAGGATGTCTCGCGCGTGCAGCGTCCCGCGCGTAGGAGTTCAGATGATTTTGACAGGATGTCTCGAGCGAAACGCTTGTCCCCAGCACGTTCCGTAGCGCGTCCCCTTGGCAGGTCCCGCGATGCGTCCCCATGGCACGTCCCTTGGCACGTCGCTTGGCGCGTCCCTTGAGACGTTCTGCGTCGCGTCCTCCTGGCATGTTCCCCTGTCCATTAGCTCTGGGGCAGCTACTATGTGTTCAGGCAGCTCGAGCTTAAGATCCAGATCAGTTCGGTCAGGACTCGGATGCAAAGGAGGACTCGATCCACGAGGCTATAGAGCACAATCGCGCCATGGCACATCGCAATTCAGCACGGCGCAGCACAGCACTGATTTCGGCACGGTACATCAAGGTCGATGCACTCAGCATTGCAACTTGGCACGTTCCTTGGCACGTTCCGTGGGGCGTCCTTTGGCGAGTCCCCCTGGCACGTCGCGTCGCGCGTCCCCTGGCACATCCCGTGGCACATCCATTGGCACGTTCCGTAGCGCGTCCCCTTGGCACGTCCCGCGGTGCGACCCCATGGCACGTCCCCTGGCACGTCGCCTGGCGCATCCCTTGGGACGTTTCGCGGCGCGTCCTCCTGGCATGTTCCCCTGTCCATTAGCTCTGGGGCAGCTACTATGTGTTCAGGCAGCTCGAGCTTAAGATCCAGATCAGTTCGGTCAGGACTCGGATGCAAAGGAGGACTCGATCCACGAGGCTATAGAGCACAATCGCGCCATGGCACATCGCAATTCAGCACGGCGCAGCACAGCACAGCCCTCGGCAGGGTACATCAAGATCGATACCTTCAGTATTGCATTTGCCCGTCACCCAATCAGGTGTCTTTGAAAACGCTGCCATGTGTTACAGTTCTACATTCCTTTCCGGGTTCGTGGGTCGATCATGTTTCGGTAGCAAATCATGGGAGCCTGGTATACCTTCTCAATTCCGTCTTTAGCGTCGCTTAGCTTCGATTGGCGTCTGGGAGCCGATGAGATGTGCCGACTCAGCGTCGGTTAGCGTCGATTTAGCGTCGACCTAGCGTCGATGATCGTCGACTAGCGTCGATCAGCGTCGCTTCGCAAGAGCCGACAAGGTGGTATGGGAGGCTCCCACGAGTTGCAACCGACGGGTTCTTGCTTCCCGCAACCGCTGCGTTGCTTTGCCTGCGCCGTGGGGGCCGGCGCGCGCGCGCGCCACGCCGAGGGGTCGCTGAGCCCCTGCTACGCGGACGGGCCTGGCGGCAGAGTCAGGCCCCCTTGCGCGCGCGCGGGCAGAGGGCCGCTGCGAAGCGCGCGGGCCCGGGGGGGAAGGGGCCAGCCCCGGGGTTTTAAGCCGGGCATGGTCCTCTACAGGAGGAGTGTTCCGAAATAGGCCAAAAATGTCAGGGGACGATTTTTCGACTATGTCTGACTGTCTGGGGATCTGTTTTGACTATGCCTTATTTCTCTTGCCTGTAGGAGGACATGCCCGACTTAACCATAAGGATGCGACCGCATCCGACGTACGTTCTAATCCGATCCGATCTTCCGATGCGGTGATGGTCTCCTCGTCGAAGAAGAAAGAACTCCATGAACATAAACTGTTGGCGCTCCGCGCGAATTTCTTGGATCCGCGCTGGGCCCCCCCCCCCGGCGGCGCCTCCGGCGCCGCCCCTGGCGCGCTCCGCGCGCCAGGGAAGGAGGTCTTGTGCAGATCCAAGAAGTCCGCGCGGAGCGTCAAAAGTTTATGTCTATGGCGTTTTTTCTTCTTTCTATGAAGGAGAGCAGTTTTCCTCGAATCGCCCCTGCCCCATGTTTCGGTTGAGGGAAGAAATTAAGCAACACTCCCCCCCCCCTCCCCCGCAATCCAAAGTTGGCACGTTCCTCGAAGACCACACGGAGGCCCAAAATCGGAAGATTCGAGACCAACATTTCATTTTTGGGGGGGAGTTCAAGCAATATGTTCTGCGTGGGTGTTCCTTAAGACCAGCATTTTTCCCGGAAAGGGCAAAGGCCCAGGGTTCTCTTTTAGTTGGTTTCCCCCCGGTTTTGACGGTTGTAGGGCCGGCGAATTTCTTTTGCGATAAATAACGAGGTCGCGTAGGGCCGGCGAATTAAAATTTGAGGATGTCTCGAGCGAAACGCTTGTTTTTCAGAATTTATTGAGGATGTCTCGAGCGAAACGCTTGTTTTGTGTTGTAGATTGTCCTCGCCTGGGGACCTGAATTCAGAGGATCTCTCAAGTGAGATGCTTGTTTTTCACGTGCACAGATCTTGAGGATGTCTCGAGCGAGACGCTTGGTTTCACGCCTCCAGGTGGCCCAGACAGATGTCTAGCATGAGGATTTGTCGAGGATGTCTCGAACCAGAGGCTTATTTTCACGTGTCCAGGTCGCCCAGGCGGATGTCTAGCATGAGCATTTGTTGAGGATGTCTCGAGCGAGACGCTTGTTTGCACGTGTCCAGGTTGCCCAGGCGGATGTCTAGCATGAGGATGTGCTGACAACGTCTTGAGCGAAACGCGTGTTTTCACGTGTCCAGGTCGCCCAGGCACAGCACAGCCCTCGGCACGGTACATCAACATCGATACCCTTAGCATTGCAGCCTGGCATGTTGCCTGGCACGTTCCGCGGAGCGTCCCGTGGCGAGTCCCCCTGGCACGTCGCGCGGTGCACGTCCATTGGCACGTTCCGTAGCGCGTCCCCTTGGCACGTCCCGCGGTGCGTGCCCATGGCACGTCCCCTGGCACGTCGCCTGGCGCGTCCCTTGGGACGTTCCGCGGCGCGTCCTCTGGCATGTTCCCTCTGTCGATTAGTTCTGGGGCAGCTACCATCTGCTCAGGCAGCTCGAGCTTACGATCCAGATCAGTTCGGTGAGGACTCGGATGCCAGGGAGGACTCGATCCACAACGCTATATAGAGCACAATCGCGGCATGGCACATCGCAGTTCAGCACGGCCCAGCACAGCACAGCCGTCGGCACGGTACATCAAGATCGATGCACTCAACTATGCACCTTGGCACGTTCCTTGGCGTGTTCCGTGGCGAGTCAACCTGGCACGTCGCGCGGCGCGTCCCCTGGCGCGTCCCTCGGCACGTCCATTGGCACGTTCCGTAGCGCGTCCCCTTGGCACGTCCCGCGGTGCGTCCCCATGGCACGTCCCCTGGCACGTCGCCTGGCGCGTCCCTTGGGACGTTCCGCGGCGCGTCCTCCTGGCATGTTCCCTCTGTCGATTAGTTCTGGGGCAGCTACCATCTGCTCAGGCAGCTCGAGCTTACGCTCCAGATCAGTTCGGTGAGGACTCGGATGCCAGGGAGGACTCGATCCACAACGCTATATAGAGCACAATCGCGGCATGGCACATCGCAGTTCAGCACGGCGTAGCACAGCACAGCCCTCGGCACAGTACATCATCATCGATACATTCAGCATTGCATGTGCCCGTCGCCCAATCAGGTGTCTTTGACATGTTGCAATGCCTTACATCTCTATATTCCTTTCCGGGTTCGTGGGTCGATCATGTCATTTTGGGGGGGGAGTTCAAGCAATATGTTCTGCGTGGGTGTTCCTTAATTGTTTCCGGCAGCTGGATTTCCAGACGCCATAGAACTCTAGAATCGGACCCCTCACCAGAAAGAATTTCGAGCGCCAGAGGAGTACCCAAAAACTCGAGGGTTTTCACGTGTCGGGCCCTGGGAGACACTCGTCCGACATTGTTTCGACACTCCTTCGACACTTTTCCGGGTGCTCGAAATCATTTTTGGGATGTGGTCCTCAAGTACGATGGGAGCAACATAATTTTAGATATCCAAGGCAAGTTGCATGCGAACAAGATGAGCCCCTGCTCCTCATCCTCCTCCTCCTCTTTCTCCTCCTCCTCCTCCTCCTTCTCCTCTTCCTCCTCCTCCTCCTCCTCCTCCTCCTCCTCCTCCTGCTCCTCCTCCTCCTCCACATTCCCATCCTCCACCTCCTCCTCCTTCTTCTTCTCCTCCTCTCCTCCTCCTCCTCCTCCTCCTCCGCCTCCTCCTCCTCCTCCTCCTTCCTCCTCCTCCTCCTCCTCCTCCTCCTCCTCCTCTCTCCTCCCTCTCCTCCCCCTCCTCCGCCTCCTCCGCCTCCTTCAGGGTCGCACGAGAGACCAAGACGCGACCCCTGGGATGCTCCGCAGAGCTCGGCCTCCCAGGGCTCTCCGCTCTCCCCGGAGAGCCGGTCGCGGAGCGATCTGGGATGAAGAGCCGGTCTCGGGCGGAGGCACCGAGGGTCCCGGGCCCGTGTTTCGCAGCACCCTCTCTCTGCTGCATGCCGGGGGGGGCGGACAGGAGGAGGGAGGAGGAGGAGAGGAGCAGAAGGCGGAGGACGAAGTGCAGGAGGAGGAGGAGGAGAGGAGGAGGAGGAGGAGGAGGAGGAGGAGGAGGAGGAGGAGAGGGGGAGGAGGAGGAGGAGAGGAGGAGGAGGCGGAGGAGGAGGAGGAGGAGGAGGAGGAGGAGCAGGAGGAGGAGGAGGAGGAGGAGGAGGAGAGAGAGGAGGAGGAGGAGAGGAGGAGGAGGAGGAGGAGGAGAGGAGGAGGAGGAGGAGGAGGAGGAGGAGAGGGAGGAGGAGGAGGAGGAAGGAGGAGGAGGAGAAGGAGGAGGAGGAGGAGGGGAGGAGGAGGGGAGGGGGAGGAGGAGGAGGAGGAGGAGGAGGAGGAGGAGGAGGAGGAGGAGGAGGAGGAGGAGGAGGAGGAGGAGGAGGACCATAGGGTTTCAAGGTGGCCCTCCTGGGGCAAGAATGGCGCAGGGAGGCGACCTGCGTATCGCCGCCCCGTGACATTGGGTCATCCATGTTCGCCCATAGTGTTCATCCCACGCATCATAATCATTACAACCGGTTCTCGGAGGCACAACGCGCCCATGCAAGCATCCTAGCGCACAGAATGGCGCCGACATGTTTGGGAAAACGCCTCCTCGTTCGCTGAAGAGTGAACGGATCCCGCCTCTCCCTCAGATGCCCCCCTACGGGTTCATTCTCGTTCTTTCCCTGCCCCATCTGGGTGTTGGTTGTGGGTTTTGTCTGACGACCAAAAGCTGGAGCAAGCATTGATTGATCGGGGGTACGCTGTCAAGCTCCTTGCTCCCTCCAAGAGCTCGTCGCGCGTGCAGTCGAAGACCCTGGGAGGGAAGCCAGCCACACGTTGATGGCGAAGCCTTCGAGCCCCCGTCCCGGGACCCCCCGCCAGCACCAGCATCAGCAGGAGCAAAGCGAAGAGCAGCAATCAGCACAAAGCAGCAGCACCAAGCAGTAACAGAGAATACCAGTACAAGCCAGCGTACAAGCCAGCAGCAGGGGGCAGCATTCTTCATAAAGCAGCAGGAGGCAACAGCAAGCACGATGGAGCGAATACTGTGGGCATAGCCTCCACGAAATTGTTGCAATCGGCGCCCACGCGGCCGCCAACTTGCAAGCAAAATGATGCGCGCACGCGCATTCAGGTCGGAATTCGCGGCTGTAGCAACTTCACGTGCACTGGCCTAATTATCCGTGAATCGAAGCCAGTCTTTGTCGAGCCTGGCTCCTCTCCTGAATCGGCGGCTGTCGCATGGCGCCTTGGCGGCCTCGTGGGGCTTCGAAAGTTGTCTTCGGGGGTTCCGAGGGCCTCGGGGCGTCTTGGGGCCTCCTGGGGCTCCCTGTTGGTCTCTCGTGCGACCCTGAAGGAGGAGGAGGAGGAGGAGGAGGAGGAGGAGGAGGAGGAGGAGGAGAGGGGCTCATCTTGTTCGCCTGCAGCTTGCCTTGGATATCTAGTGTAAGTTCTCCTCTTTGCGGGCTCAGCGCTCCCACCATTTGCAGCGGGCGGTTCCGAGAGGGCCCCGCGGGCCTCCTGGAAGCCAAGCGAGATTGCCTTCGCTAAGTGTTCTGGGGTCCGATTCTAGTCTACGGCGTCTAGCAATCCAGGTGTCGAAAACAATTCAGCAACATTCATGCAGAACATATGATTTGAACTCCCCCTACCCTCCCTCTAAATGCAATGTTGGTTTCGGATCTTCCGATGTTGGGCCTCCGTGTGGTCTGCGAGGAACGCGCCAACTTTGAATTGCGGGGGAGGGGGGGAGTATTGCTTAATTTCTTCCCTCAACCGTCAGTCATTAAAGTCTGCAATTTCCTTGGATTTCTACGAATTCCGTCTGAATCATATGAACCGTTTTCCCATTGAATCATATAAGCCGTTTTTCAAGTTCTCGACGCCTCTGACGTTTGGCATATCCCAACCAGCCCATCACACTTGTCGAGCTTCCCTGATCATGGATACGACCATCACGACGACGACGGCGACGACGACGACGACGACGACGACAACAGGAGTCGATATCAAGACATTTGCCATCTTTCGCTATGAAAGCGTCTTGGAGCCATCGTGGGGCGCTCTTGGGGCCATCTTGGAGGCCTCCTGTGCCCTCTTCGGGCTCTCTTGGGGCCCTCTCCGTGCTCTCTTGGGGCTCTATTGGAGTCAACTTAGCCTATCTGGCCGCCCTTAGGGCGGTCGTGGGCGTTCGTGGGGCCGTCTTGGGCCCCTCCTCCTCAATGGTCGCAGCTTGAGGCGCATTGGTGCCGACAGAGTGCATACATCAAGTTTGACGCTGTCTCAAGGCTTGTCCTATGAGTGTGGCCGACATCTGGCCGTAGCTAGGTGGCCGAAGGCACGAGGGAGCAGTAACCACCAGCCTATCAACTTTGCAGTGCGATGCGCATCGTGGGAGGAAGTGAGGATACGAGCAGGAAGACGAAGGGAATAACGAGAGGAACGGCGAGGAGTAGGATGACGAGGAAGAGGAGGAAGTGTATGAGCCGAGGGGGAAGTTCAGGATGGGGATGGGGAGGATGTCTTTCGTGGGCGCACCCTATCACCGTCCATTGAAGGGTGGTGGCAACTACTGGAACAGTTGCGCGAGGTAGAATGGCAGCAGCGCAGCATCGCCTCCATCCCCCGCGGCTCTCCAGACCCTTCAGCCCAGCCCAAGAGAAGGAGGATGCGGAATAGGCAGGCATCTTGGATTTTCAATTGCGCGATGCTGGTTACAGCCGCAACGTCGTCATCGTGGGCATTCGGAGCCCACAGGGCCCATTGCCACCAAAAAGCTCTCTCCCGCAACCTTCTTTGGAACCCTCCAGCAGGAGGAGGAGGAGGAGGAGGAGGAGGAGGAGGAGGAGAAGGAGGAGAAAGAGGAGGAGAAGGAGGAGGAGAAGGAGGAGGAGGAGGAGGAGCTGGAGGGAGGGGCTGTGCGAACAGGTCGCAGGAGCGGATGGGGAGGCGCCTCGCCTCGACGTCCTCGCTCACGCCCGTGCATATGCGGGCCCCTGCGGAGGGCACTCACCTGCTCCGCGGTCGGCCCGGGTGCACCGACGCCGCGCTGGCGTCCTCCGAGGCGTTGCCGATCCTCCACCTCCTCCGCCTCTTCCTCCTCCTCCGCCTCCTCCGCCTCCTCCTCCTCCTCCTCTTCCTCCTCCTTCTCCTCCTCCTCCTCCTCCTCCTCCTCTCCCGAGGCGTTGTCGGCGCTTCGCCCCCTCAGCCCTGCGGTTTCTCCCGCGGAGCGCCCCCGCCCTACTGGCCGCGGTGCCCTCGAGCACGGCGCGCGGCAGTGGCGGCGGCGGGCGGCGGGGGAGGGCGGAGGGATGGGGAGCAGGTGGGGGCCCCCCCGCTCGGTCCTCGCGGCGGAGGAGGGCTCAACAGCGATGGAGGGCGTGCCCTGGAACTCTCGCTCCTCCGACGAGCGCAAGGTCAGGCGATCGCAGACATGGATCACGGGGGCGTGGATTCGCGACGGGTCCCGCTTCCATGGGAAACCGATGATTTCCGCCGCCGAGCGAGGCGGCACAGGTCGCATTTTGGTGAGGGCACCACTCCCGATCCATGGATGTGGCGACCGCGCGCTAAATCCATGGATCGCAAATCCATGGTTGCGCGCCCGTGAGCACGGGAACCTCGACCTCCGAAGCAACAGCAGGAGCAGGGTCAAGTAACCGACGGATCCGCGAGATGCTAGACCTTTGCTTGGCGGTAGACGTCGTAGCACAGCCGGGCCCAAGCTCAGGAGCCGCCTCAACAGTAAAGCCGATAGAAACGCAAACTTGCATCACGTCGACCAGCTGCAAGTCAGCGGAGCCATCACGCGCATCGATCGCCGCAACCTCTTGAATATGAAAGGGCAAGATGCTTGCACACCTCTGGAGGATACACCTTCTTGGTAGCCGTACGCCACCTAGAAAGCTCGGGGCCCCAACCCACGATGGCCTTGTGAAAGCCTCTTGGGTGGCTGCATTACCTTCGGAGGGAGTGTCTAGCAGATTGTTGGCGAGGGAGGGAAGGAGAACAGAGAGGATCTGAGCGGGAGCAACACCTGATTGGCCAAACTCGCAATGATGGAATTCTGTAAGGGCCGTTGCAGGGGAGGCAGCGATCCCGCGCAGCGGTCTCAAGTGCCTCGAGGGGACAGCTCTTTGGAGGGGCGGGGTGGTCCAGGTCCATCCCACCCCCGGCATTGCAAGTAGATGCCACAGCCAGCAACTCAACCATTGCTTGGAGCAGATAGTTGGACACTTGGACCTGGATCATTTGACGCGGCGACAAGACCGTGATACCCCAGGGAGTGAGCCAGGATCTCAGCGAGGGGGAGGGCTCCCTCCAACGAGCCGCAGAGAACGTCTCACAGGCAGGGAGGCCTCCTGCCAATTAGCTGAACCCTGTCGGCACGGAGGTGAGAAGCCCACAACAACAGTGGCATTACGAGTTACATCGCCCGATTCTGACATTTAATCTCGACATCAACGATGTTGATCTCAAGATCCAGCTCAATCTGGGCCTGAACGTCACCCTGATGACGCTGGTCACAAAACACATTAAGACTAAATTGATGCCTCCGCTCCATACGTCTGGGTACGCAAGACGAGGCCAGAATCCTTCAAACTATTCTGGAAGGTAGGGGCGCTCAATATGAGAAGGAATGACATCAAGTTGGGGGAAAAGGGCCTGCTCCAAGGGGCCCAGAAGTTAGTTTCGACCAACCTGCAAGCATCTCCATCGTATGCTGTATGACCTCCCGTGCCTGAACAGGATCGTGATTCTGGAAAATTGTAACAACTTCCTCCTTCATAGGCCCAGAAGCTCTGTACGGCGGAAACGCGGAACATGAAGGCATGAGGCCCACCTTGTGAGTTTCTTTCTATGCCTAGACTCTAACTCATCCCAAGATCCCTGCAGCCCATTAGTCATTTGTTGCACGTGTAGCAAGTAATAAGCAGAGCACGTCGGACTCCACAAAGACACATGTCTGATGAGGAGGTGCCTCGAGGAGAAGACCTCAGACAAGCTGAACACCACCCAGTAACCACGAACCTTCGCGTCAGGCTGGCGTGAGTCTGATGTGTAGCCCGAGTGTGTGTTTCCAACGCCCTGCGGGAGCCACACGGAGGAACGGCGCAGAGTGAGCCTTGGAACGGTAGCTGAACAGGCACATGGTGGACGTCACAAGGTTATGCAAGACCATGCTGATTAAGGAGCCACCACACGTGGGCGTGATTAAATCGGGCTGCAGGTTGCATTAGCGGTGCTCTTATTTAATCGCTTCGCTCATTCCGCTGGCCCATAATGTCGCACCGTGGTCGCCTGTCCGAGTGGTCGTTTGCAGTGTGGAGCTGCGGCGTCGGGAGCTGTGTAGTTGTCAATAAATCTGTCCAAAACCAAAGAGAAAGCACAGTTGTTTGCCTCTTGGGGCCCTCATGGGAGTTCTCTTGGAGGCCTATTGGGGCATCTTGGAGGCTTCTTGGGCCATCTTGGAGACGTCTTGGGCCGTCCGGAGGCCATCTTGGGCGTCGTGGAGCGATCTTCGGGCGTCTCGGACCTCTCTTGGACCGTGTTGGGGGCGTTCTTGGGGCCCTCTTGGGCCGTCTTGGAGGCCTCTGGGGCCGTCTTGGAGCCGTCTTGGGCCGTCTTGGGGCCCTTTTGAGGGCCTCTTGGGCCCTCTTGGGGCGATCTTGGAGGCCTCTTGAGCCGTTTAGGGGCGTCGGGGAACCGAAAAGGTTGAAACGCCCAAATCTGTCCAAAACCTAAGAAAAAGCATTGATTTTTGCCTCTTGGGGCCCTCTTGGGAGTGCTCCTGGAGGCCTCTTGGGGCATCTTGGAGGCTTGTCGGGTCATCTTGGAGACCTCTTGGGCCGTCTGGAGGCCATCTTGGGCGCCGTGGAGAGATCTTCGGGCGTCTCGGACCTCTCTTGGATTGTGTTGGGGCCCTCTTGGGGCTCTCTTGGGGCGATCCTGGAGGATCTGGGGGAGTGTCCCGGGCGTGTCTCGGGCGTGTCCCGGGCTCCTCTCGGGGTACTTTTGATCCAGGGTCCCCCAGGGGCCGCCCCGCGCGCGCGAACCCGAAATATTGTTTACCAGTCACCGGAGATCTTAGCACGCCTCCGGCCCGTTGGGCCGGCGAATTTCGCTGGTGTTTCGAACTTGTGAGGAACCAAGTTCCAAATCGTATGTTCGAGGAAGTCCTGTGCCAAACGCTAGCTTTGCTATTGTCTCGAGCCGACGTCGAACCTGGTTCCAAGTCATATGTTCGAGGGAATTCCGCACAACACGCTCGTTGTTCTATTGTTTCGAGCGGACTTCGGACTGGGTTCCAAGTCATACGTTCGAAGAAGTCCCGCACGAAGCGCTAGTTGTTTATATTGTGTCGAACCGTCTTCGAAATGGGTTCGAATCATCTGTTCGAGAATGTTTCGCACGAAACGCTCACTTTCTCATTATGTCGAACCGGCTTCTATTGTTTCGAACTTGCGAGGAACATCGGCGAGGTTCGCCAATTTCGAACCGCCATGCCGTTTAGCCCGGAGGTACAAGCCCAAGGTTGCCCAGCCCCCGCTGGCACGGTTCCACCCCCGTACGCCGTACCAGAACCCGCGCGCCGAACGGGGCATCTTTGGTCCACGTTGCGTCAGCCTGCCAACGATTGGTCTATCTTCTACCACGGCACACGCGCCGCACATCTTCATCACGCGCGCACGTTTTGTGAAAGGACGCAACGTGGGTGTTGGCCACTGTGCGCATTTTCCTAACCATCATGTGGTGTTGGGTCCTCGTTTTGAAGAGACAGCGCCCCGCGGCTCCTCCGCCTCCTCCTCCCTCTCCTCCTCCTCCTCCTCCTCCTCCTCCTCCTCCTCCTCCTCCTCCTACTACTCCCTCCTCCTCCTTCTCCTCCTCCTCCTCCTCCTCCTCCTCCTCCTCCCCCTCCTCCTCCTGCCCGCATGCAGTTCCATTGGGGAGTTCCACCGAATGCCCCAGTGGCAGCGCCCGCATGCAGTTCCACCCTCATCTTGGCGCACTCCTCACACGGTTCGTGGCCCCATCGGGAGTTCCACCGAAGGCCCCAGTGCCAGCGCCCGCAGGCAGTTTCAATGTTGGCGCAGTCGTTACACGTTTCGTGGCTTCATCGGGAGTCCCCCTTCCTTCTTCCCGCGTGCCCTGCGGTACTCACACCCGCATCTGGTTAGATCTTTCGTCAGGCTCATCTTAATGGTGTATCTAGCATCGTTTCCACATGACGGGCGGTTCCTCGAATCAGCCCGTCGGAATGGCTTGAGCCAGGATGTCTACCGTCTATCGAAAGCGCGGTGGAACGACGACGACGCAGTGGACGAGGTCTTCATTGCCAGAGGGCAGTCGGGTATTACCCAGTGGAAGACTTGGTGCTTGTTGCACCGTTCGTCGGCCAGGGCTCGGGCGCGCTCAATCGTCTGTGGAGACGGCGCCGCGCTTCTTCCTCACGCGCGCACGTTTTACGCAAGGACGCGACGTGGGTATGTTTCTACCTGGCGCTTTTGATGGAATTGTTCCGTATAGTTTCGCAGGATTGGCGGCGGTTTCTCAAACCAGCCCGTCGGCATGGTTTGCGCCCGGGTGTCTATCGTAATCGCGGTGGAACGACGACGCAGTGGACGAGGTCTTCATTGCCAGAGAGCGGTCTGAGATTGCCCAGTGGAAAATCTGTGTTCGTTGCACCGTGCGTGGGCGAGGGCTCGGGCGCGCTCAATCATGTGTGGGAGCCGCGCCGCCCTTCTTGATCACGCGCGCGCGTCTTGTGAAAGAACGCGACGTGGGTCCTGGTTACTTGGCGTCCTGGACGGTGCTTGTGATCGTTTTCACATGACTGGCGGTTCCTCAAACCAGCCCGTCGGCATGGCTTGCGCCAGGATGTCTATCGAAAGCGCGGTGGAACGACGACGCAGTGGACGAGGCCTTCATTGCCAGGGAACGGTCTGATATTGCCCATGAGCGTGATTTAAACTTGGCCGTTGTAGTTGCGGTGCTCGGGTTTCGCTGGCTTCGAGTTTGCCTTGGTCGAAGTTTCAATTCACATGTTCGAGGAAGTCATGCGCGTAACGCTCGGTTTCTTATTTTCCCGAGCCGACTTCGAGCAGGGTTCCAAGTCATCTTTTCGAGGAATCCCGCACGAAACTTTCGCTGTCTTATTGGTTCGAGAGGACGTCGGACTGGGTTCCAAGCCCCTGTTCGAGGGAGTCAAGCACGAAACGTTAGTTTCCGATTGTGCAAGACCGACTTCGAAGCAGGCTCGAATCATCTTTTGGAGGAAGTCCCAGACGAAACGCTCATTTCCCTAAAAACCGAGTTCTATTGTTTTGAACCGGCTTTCGAATATGGTTCGCATTTCTTGTGCGAGGAAGCTCAACGCGGTTCGCCGTTTCCGAACCGCCATCTCGGCCTTGAATAGGAGGTATAAGCCCCAAGGTTGCCGAGCCCCGCTGGCACGGCCCCACCCCCTTACGCCGCATCAGACCCCGCGCGCCTGACAGGTCATCGTTGGTCCACGCTGCGTCTGCCTACCAACGACTGGTCTGTCTTCTACTCACCACCCACCAAAACCACCCGAACCCAACCCGAAGGCCTCAATTTGCCTTCCATTTCCAGTGGGGGGGGGGGGTCGGGGAACATCGAAAAAACACATTCGGAGCCCGTACTCCCCCAACCCGAAATTCGGGTCTTCGGGTTGGGTTGGGGTGGTCTGGTAGGTAGTTATCTACCACGGCACACGCGCCGCGCTTCTTCATCACGCGCGCACGTTTCGTGAAAGGACGCAACGGTATACCAAACCTTGCGCGCCGTTCAGTATTTTGCACCACCGCCGTAAAAGCCCCACGAAGCTGATTTGTCCAAGCGGACGGAGGTGCACGAATATGTTTTACAGATTCACTCGGGTCGGCCGAGTGGAGCGGAAATTGTGCGATGTCCTAACGCGCAGGGCGAATCCAATTCAAGGCGTCAAGTACGCGATGCAACCAGGAATCGTTCAACTAAGCCACGCTGGTTGCAATATACTCTGCGTGGAGGAGACAGCAATGTTGGAGATGCAGCATGCAATACTTGTGGAAGCAAACGCAGTTTGATGGCAGATAGGAGGGCCTCAACATTAGGACTCCAAGCACGTTCTAAACTCTGCATGCTTGTAAGGCCACCAACTTCGAACCGAGGAGATTTCAGAATCCTTATGCACTTCCTCGCATAGTGCGCACGTGAACGAACCATACCCTGGGAGTGCCAGCGATGTCAGGAACCAGCTGAGAAGAGCGAACGCTTGATCGTCAGCGAGTCCACAAAGAGCACCTTGGCCTCGAGATCTTGCTGGGAGGAGGAGGAGGAGGAGGAGGAGGAGGAGGATCAGGAGGAGGAGGAGGAGGAGGAGGAGGAGGAGGAGGAGGAGGAGGAGGAGGAGGAGGAGGGGGGAGGAGGAGGAGGAGGAGGCGCCCCCTCCTCGCCACGCCGCCCTCCGCCCCCGCGCCACCAGAAAACCCAGGCGCCACGTCGGAAGCCCTCGCTCCAGGTTGGCGCGGCGCCTCCCGCGGGGCGTCACCGCCCGCGGCGGGGCGCGGCCGACCGCCGCCCCGCCTTCCGCCGACCGCAGGGAACCCCGCCGGCTTGCCGCTTCAGCTCCCGTCGGCGGCGGGCACGGACGGGGCGAGGGGGGAGCCTCCAGAGCATCCACTCCCGATCTCTCGTGTCTCTCCATCTCACTCTCTCTCTCTCTGTCTCTGTCTCCCCTTCCCTGTCTCTGGCTCTATGTCTCGCTTGTTTGTTGTTTGTGTGTTGTGTATGTGTTCTCTCTCTCTCTCTCGTTTTATATATATATATATTTATATATATATATATGTTTATGTATATATGTATTTCTCCATACATATAGACCTACATTATACACCTACATGTATGTATATACATGTGTGCATGCATGTATGCGTATGTGTATATCGATGTGGTCAACTCGACATGTGAATGTATAATGTGCATCCAGCTATATATATAGTCATATGTATGTGTGTCTACATATATGTGTATATGTATGCCTATCTCTCCCCCTCCCATATGGCTGCCATTGTGTCATATTTGTTATGTGTATACCAAAACATGTGTACAGACCGCTATGCCTACAAAGGCATATATGCATCTATATATGTATGTATCGATCGACCCATCCAGATGCGCATATACTTATAGATATATATATATATATATATGTATATATATATGTGTGTTGGTGTGCATAGATGCGCATGCATATGTACATACACGGATAACTGGATGTGTAGATGTGCACACACATATATATATATATGTATATATGTGTAAATGCATGCACAAACCCATACGTATATATAGGTGCAATTCTAACATTGTACATAGGTGTATGTTTATATATATATATACATGTATATCTATATATACAGACCAATCGGTACATTTATGTATGTACGTGTATATGTACATATTGTTGTATATATATACACAAGACTGCAGTGGCGTTTCGCGCCATGCATCTTGGTCCTTGAAGTTTGGTTTGCAGGCGGAATGGCAGGAAGATCAAGCCGACAATTTAGCGATAACTCCTGGTTGCCTTTCCGGCATCGCCGCTATGATAATGTTATTCGTTATTCTTCCTCCATGTTTATTGTTTCTTATTTTCGCCTTACCCTGCGCATTCTCCACATCCTCCTCAGTTCTTTTTGGCGGAAGCTCCTCCTTGGAGAGCCTCTAGGGGCCTCACAAAAGTTGTGTCGGGCTTTCTTAAGGCCTTCTGGAGGCCTCCTGGGCGTATTCTGGGGGCCTCCACGGGCTTCCTCGGGCCACCCTGCCTCCAACCGCCGTCTCCCTGAACGACCGAATCACGATTTGAAATTCTTCGGAGGGTGTTTTTGGGCCATCTTGGGCCGCCATGGGGCTCTCTGAGGGCCATCTTGGACCCGTGTTGTGCCGTTTGGGGGCTCTCTTGGACTGCCTGGAAGCCCTTTCGGATGGTTGTGGGGCGATTTGGGAGCCTCCCAGGCGGCTTCGGACGCCCAGAAGACCGCCGTCTTGGAGCGTCGGGAAGCCGAAAAGAGGAGAACCCCAAAATTCACCAAAACCCGCAGAAAATCAATGATGTTTGCCTCGGGGGGCCTTCTTGGGAGTGCTCTTGGAGGCCTCTTTGGGGCCGTCCTGGAGGCCTCTTGGGCCATCTTGAGGTCACGTCGGTCCCTCTTGGAGCGCTCTTGTGCTGTCTTGGAGGTCTCTGGGACGTCTCCGATGACCCCCCTGATCGCCCTAAGTGTGCTGGGAAGGCTTGGCAAAACGCCTTGCGAGGCGCGGTGGCCGCTTCGAGGCCCGTCCGGAGGGCCCCAAATCCCCAGGTCCCGGGAGTCCAGTTTTGTTTGGGGGGGGATGGGTTTTCCCCCCGCCAGGGCTTATAAAAATATAGGAAGAGAATATATATATATATATATATATATATATATGTATTATATTATATGATATTATATTAAATTTTAGTATAGTGTATTATAGTATATTATAGTGTATTATAGTACAATGTATTATATTATATTATATTATATCACATTATATCAGATTATAGTATACCATATCATATTATATTATACCATATCATATCATATCATATTATATTATATTGTATTATATTATATTATATTATGTTATGTTATGTTATATTATATTATATTACAAAATATTATATCACCGTATCTTGTATTGTATTATATTATATTATATTATATTATATTATATTATATTATATTATATTATAGTATATGATAATATATTATATTATATATTATATCATATTATAGTATACTATATTATATTATATTATAGTATACTATATTATATTATAGTATATTATATGATATTATATTATATTATATTATAGTATATTATATGATATTATATTATATTATATTATACTATATTATATTATATTATGATATGTTATAGTATATATATAGCACCCCGGAAATGCGGATAAGAGTGATGGGGCGGGCGCGGGCGACGCGGGCGTCGAACCGGCGGACCTCGTGGCCCGCACTTTCCCTGTCGATGGCGCTCTCCTCCTCCTCCTCCTCCTCACTTCCTCCTCCTCCTCCTCCTCCTGCTCCTCCTCCTCCTCCTCCTCCTCCTCCTCCTCTTCCTCGTCAGCGTCCTCGTCCTCGTCGTCGTCGTCGATGTGTCAGGAGTGTTCGTGGGGATCGCGTGATACGCCTCTCGGGCGTCTCCAGGAAGCTGCTGTGAAGCCTGTTGGGAATCGTTTTGGAGCCTCATGGGGTCTTTTTGGGGCGTCTTAGAGGCCGATTAGAACCCCTCGGGGCCTCGTGGAAGTGTGTTGGGGCGCCTCTTGGGGGTTTTCTTGGGCCTTCTTGGGGCTCTCTCAGGGCGATGAGGTGGATTTTGGGATTTTTGGTCGCCGTCTTGGGCCTGTTGTGGGGCCTTCTCGGGGCATTGTTGGCCTGTTGGGCGTCTCTTGGGCCGTCTCGGTGCCCTCTTGGGCCGTGTTGGGGCTGTGTACGGGGCCTCTTGGGCCGTGCTGCGGCGGTCGTGGGAGCTTCTTGGGCCGTCTTGGAACGTCGGGAAGCCGAAAAGGCAAGAAGGCCCAAAACATAGAAAAGCACAATGGGAAATCAACAACTGTGGCCTCTTGGGGCTTTTCGGAAGCCTCTTGGAGGGCTTCTTGGAGCATCTTGGAGGTTCTGGGGCTGTCTTGGGAGTCTCCCGCTGGCCCTCCCGCTGGACGTCAGGGACGTCCAGAGATCCAAAAGTCTCGTGGAGTCCGGCGAGTCCGGGGAATCCGGCGAGTCCATGGATTCCGGATCGGACCTCGAGGGGGTCTGGTCTCCCGGGGGGGGGTCCCCCCCCCCCGATTGTAAAAATATAGAAAGGGAATATATATTTATATATATACATATATATATATATATATATATACATCGATGCACACACCTATAGTTGCCCTGTTGTTGCTTCTCTCGATCGTTTATTGATATATATATATATATATAATTTTCTGTTTCGCTCTGTCTTTCTTTCTCTCTCTCTCTTTTTTTTTTCTCTCTCTCTCTCTCTCTCTCCCCCTTCCTCTCTATGTTCCCCCCGAAGGTGCCTCCCACTGGTGCTCAACCTGGCTCCCTCCAAATCTGGCACAGAGGATCTGTACAAGCGCCTCCTGGCCCACCCCGCCGTCGTCAAGGAGCGGTGGCCTCGCCAGCACCGTAGGAGCGGTAAGACTCGGAGGTCGAGGAGGAGGTCGAGGAGGAGGAGGAGGCGGAGGAGGAGGAAGAGGAGGAGGAGGGGGAGGAGGAGGGGGGAGGAGGCGGAGGAGGCCGAGAAGGAGAGGGAGGAGGAGGAGGAGGAGGAGGAGGAGGAGGAGGAGGTCGAGGAAGAGGAGGAGGAGGAGGAGGAGGAGGAGGAGGAGGACGACGACGACGAGGAGAGGCAGCGAGAAGGAGGCGGAGGAGGGAGAGGAGGAGGACAAGGAGGACGACGACAACAACGACAAGGAGAGGCGGCGGCAGGCAGGGGTAGACATGGAGGTGGAGGATGAGGATGGTTAGGGGAGGATTCGGAGGAGCAGGATGAGGAGGAGCAGAAGGTGGAGTGCGGTTTGATGTTGATGCCGATGGTGATACTCTTATTGATGCTGCGGAGTGGACTGGCGAGTGAGAGAAAGTTGGTGTTGGGAAGGTGGGCGGATTGACGGTTGGTTGACCGAGCTTCAGTCTTTGAAAGATCGGACAAACGAGTAGTTAGATGAGTCAACGAGTGCGCTTATAAGCGCGAGAGTGGGCGAATGAGCAACGAAGGAAGGAAGTGAAAGGATAGGCGTGGGAGTGTAGGTAGGACAAGCGAGATTGAGTGAGTAAATCAGTGGGTGGGTGGGTGAATGAGCGGATGGGTGAGTGAATAAGCGGGAGTGTGGACGGGTACGTCAGAGAGTGAGTACACGAGGGCTTGGCTCTGCGGGCAGCGATTTGCTCACAAATAGTGGCCGACCGAGCGGCTACAGGATACTGAATCATGCCGGCGGATGTCATGGATCACCCGGGGGTGAAGGAATTCACTGCCGAAGCACAAGAAAAGAAAGGAGGGAGTGGCGAGAAAGAGAGAGAGAGAGAGAGAGAGCGAGAGAGAATAACCAATGAGGATTTGAAGGTTACCCTGTCGTCGAGGGATCGACGGGCTGCCGTCTCGCTTCTCAGGCCCGCGGAAGCCGGCGGAAGTGAGCCGAGGCCAGCGTTGCCAGCGGAAGTTCGCAGGAGCCCAGCGGCGGTTCGCAGAAGTCCCCAAGAGAGGTCAAGATGGATGGGCCTGTTTTCCACCACCGCCATAAGTTGGAGGGGGGAAGGAGGTGGAGGACGAGGAGGAGGAAGACGAGGAGGAGGAGAACGAGGAGGAGGAGGACCCCCTCCCCCTCCGACTTATGGTGGTGGTGGTGGTGGAAAACAGGCCCATCAAAGATTGGCGTACCGCGGCAGGCCACAGGGATTACTCGGGGAAGGGACAGGCAGAGATGGAGGGACGGTCGGGTCATCTTCCGTAACTTGCAAGAGCATGTTGCCAACACGGTTGATATCACGCCTCGCACGCCGATGGAAAAACAAGGATGCAGAAAAGACCATCGCGGCTCGTTGCCAGTTTTCTCCGCTTCAGGAGTTACACAAGACCACGCGATTGTAGCGCGAGTGGTCGTGGGCGTCGGGAAGACGTTTCGCTTGTCTCTGCGAAGATCATCATGGCACTCGCCAGTCGACGTGGCACGAGCCTTGCACAGTCACCGATCTACCTGCGCCAATACACCGTTCCTCTCGCTCCTTGAATGACAAGCGTCCGGGTATCTCGACGCACAATTTTTTTGATTGCGGGGCACAATTTGTTTTCGCGCCGCCCGATATCCTTGCCGATGACGTCTCAGTCGCTATTCCGGAACAGGGTATCAGCGTCGCCGACCAGATTTGCGCTCGCATTCGGTGTCCTCCTCTGCCAGTGTTGGAAGTTGCTGGTCTTTCATTGCCCGCAGGCTCCAAGTAATGGTGCGAGGCGCATTGTGTTGAAGACGTGTTCTCCAGGGTACTGCCCAGAGTCCAAGAAGGGCGAAGCTTCGGGTCCCTCGAGAGTGCCTGGCTGCGTCTGAGGCTGACGCACAGCATCCGAACGAAGATGCTTGCAGCCAGTTGTTCCAGCGTGTAACGCAGAGGGTGTTGTTTTGACCACCCTGCCCGCTGAGAACGACGGCATCGGCTCCACCAACTACGAAGGCTTCTACGCCTCCAAGGCGGGGAGGGTTCCGCATCAACGACAGCTTATCACATCCATAGGCCAGAGGCACGTACATTGTGCTGCTGGATGTTGCCCCGCATTCTTATCCAGTGATGTTGCTGCTAGTGGAAGCGCTACATGTGCATTACTGGACGTCACCAGCTCCTTTTAATTTGTGTATGCTGCCACCGCAGTGGCCCCTCTGTCATCGTCCACTGTGCTCGATGGGGCAGCACTGTCAGCTATACGGGCAAAGCTACCATCAGTAATTTCAGCGCGTCGTAGCACTTCTTGGTAGTATTCTTTGTTGTTCGAAAGCCGGACTGATAGACCCCTCGCTTGGCAGCCAGGCATGCTTCAGCCTTGCTTGGAGATGTGTTCGGAGTCCGCGCATTTCAAGCAGGCAGTAGGCGCATCAAGCAAGAAACCAGCCTGCCAGCAGATGCCCCTCGTAATCTTCCCATCCCACGATGGCCCCGGGGACCCACAGAGGATCGGGGGCACCTCAGGACCCTCAAAGATCGACGAATCGTGTGCCCCGAGATTTCTCAGATCACGATTCCTTACCGTCTGTGCCTAATGTACCTGGCGGCAGGGGTACGGTGGGTTCGCGTCGTGTCGACCGGCGGCGACCCCGCCGCCGGCGACCCCGCCGCCGGCGGTGAACGTTGCACGCCGCCGGCGACACAGAATCGGTCGATGTTGAAGGAGATGACGTTTCGGAAACGGCCGATCGTTCAAGGCTGAACGATTCCCGAACATTCCCGCGGTTTCAGGAACCAACCCCAGGGTCGACACGACGCGAACTTGCCGTACAGTGGAGACCCATGCCAAGGAACACCCTACTTGCCTCCAGGGTGCCCTGGGTTTCTTGGGCTTCGACAGTTTTGCTGTGGGAAACGTGACGTTCCCACACTAGAAATCAGTGGACGTCCTGGGGTCTCAGGGCTGGGTTTCTTGTGGAAGGTTTCTTGTGGTCGGGCCCCTGCTGCATAGGATCCCCCCTCGTCCTGCAGGCCCCCCTCCCGTGCCCTGCCGCGCCCTTCCCTCCCGGGGCTGGGCAGGAGCCGACCTTCTGGACGCACGCCGAGGCCGTCCTCCGCGGCAGCCCCCGGAGGGGTGCCGGCCGGCCAGCCAGAAGCCGCGAGGCGTGCCACGATCCCCGGGGACGGCCTTTCCCCACTTCCGCTCGTGAGCGAAATCAAGGCAGGAGGCTTTTGGCAGTTTTCGGCCTCCGCGAGGGCCCTCATGAGGGGCCCCGGGGCCGTCGAAGAGCGACCTGGCACGAGGAGCCGGTCCCGGGGAAGGGGTCCAGGCTTCTGAGGATGCACTTTGAGAAGAAAAGACGTCGGAGCTCAGGGTTTGCTCGAGCACTCGAGCCTGGACCATCGCGGGGTTCCATCCAGAGCCTGCCTTGCAGATGTCACATGGGGCCCTCCAGTAAAGGCTTCGCCTTCGAAAAGTCCTCGGCGGAAACAAAGCGGCGATGAGTCCGCCAGCGGAAGCCTGCGGAGGTTCTGCGGAAGCTGGCAGGCGTGAGAGTCGCCGCCCCCAGGAGATGACAGCCTTTTTCGGATCCACGGTCTCCAGAACGGCCCGCATGGCGCCACCCCGCCTGCGCAGCCCGCTTTCTTCCCCCCCCCCCCCCCCCTGTGGCACCGCCCTCTCCTCCCCTCCTCCCTCCTCCCTCCTCCTCCTCCTCCTCCTCCTCCTCCTCCTCCTCCTCCTCCTCCTCCTCCTCCTCCTCCTCCTCCTCCTCCTCCTCCTCCTCCTCCTCCTCCTCCTCCTCGTCGCCCGCTCGGAGGTGAGTTCGCCGCGCCAGCCTGGGCTGCCCTAGGAGGAGCTTTCACAATGGAGCAATGGAGGTTCGACCTCCCATCTGCAGACTTTTTTCCTACATTCTGCACGTTTCTTCCCCCATGGAGGTTCGGCCTGCGAGATGGGGATTTTCGGGGTCGCACCGTGCTGGAAGCTTCTTGCGGGCCCAGGATCGGGAAAAATCGTTCCGGAGCGTTCCCGCTCCCCCGGACACGTTAGTGCAAGAGCCGCTGGTGCGATTTATGTTCTCCTTCGCTCAGTGCACGGTGCTAGTTTCTTATATTGCGGCAGGCGCTTGTGGCTGGAGATTCATTGATGTTGTCCGTTCCCAAGAAAGAAAATCGTTCCAGAGCATTCCAGAACGCTCTCAGGCAGAGCGTCCTGGAGCGCTCCAGAACGGCCGCGGTGCCCGATACATCTGCGCCAGGCCCAGCAGATCTCAGAGACCCACGATTTCGTCCGATCAAATTCTGTCTTGGTCTTAAGTCGGGCATGTCCCCCCACAGGGGGAATATTCAAAAATGATCAAAAATAGTCTGAGGACGACTTTTCGACTAATTTGGGCTATTTTTGAATATGTTTTGACTCTCTTTTTAAAATCTGTCGTCAAAAACCGCTTGTAGGAGGACATGCCCGACCTAATCTTGGTCCTGGCTGCATCTGGGGGACACCTGATCTCGAGTTTCGCGGTCGCGTTCATGCCTGACATCTCCGAGATTTAAGCTGCGCGCGACCAGCAGTGCGCTCGTGGTCGATGCCGCGATATGTCTGTGTTTTTTGGGCTCCCTCGTTAGATGGCGCTCGAATTGGTTGCCCTACGCCATCCTGCAAAAGCAACGCAACTCTCGCAACAGATCCGTCGCCCCACGCCAGTCACGTCTCTTCACGCGGGAGCGTCGCGCATGTTTTTTTTGTCTGTCGTCGCCTGTTGCTGTCCCATGAAATCCGGAACGATGTGGTGCACGATTCCTTTTCCCAATGTTAGGCGAGAAACAGAGGCCCAACATGTGGAGAAGAAGAGTTGCCCCGCCTCGCACCCTTGAGCTGATGTGACACGCATTATGAAGCTGATGTTTCGCGAGAAGTTGCCAGTTAGGATTGGTCTCAAAGGTGACGGGACCCCAACACGACTCGAAGGATCAAGGACAGTGCAAGAAGGCTCTGAGACGCCCTCAGACACCTACGGGTCGCTTCTCCGTGCGTTTCTTGGGCGTCATATTGGGTTTGCAAAGTTGTAAGCAACGGGTTCGGCAACTTTTACGGGCGCGGCCCGTAATTAATTAGGTCTCCACTGGTTTGAATGGCAGTCTGACAGATCTGTAGAAGGTTTACTAACTCGCCAGGATCGGAAGATGGCAGTTCTGTCCGCTGTTGATGATACGTTGAGTCGATGGTTCAGTCGCTGGTGGTAGCCAGGAGAATGAGGATGTTTGAAACAGGATGTTACCGCGAGTTGGGAGTATTCGTTTGCCGACTGGGTGAGCATATTTTGGCGACCACCATTCAAACACATCCAACTGCGTATACGGGTAAAAGTGTTTGCCAGATATTGGGTGATTGTGGATGTCGTCGTTCGACGTTCAGTCAGAAGCTGGCCAGACAGCGTACAGCGCGGCACAGCAATGATAACGCCAGGTGCGAGAAAATTATGAATGCCATCGCTTGCAAGAGGCGGGCACATCACAGATAAGACATCGACCCGGCGGCAGGTGCCCCATTGAAACCTCTTCGCCCTGGAGTGCCCTGGGGACCCACGATCGCCGACGATTGTGCCCCAAGATGTCTCAAAGATCGCCGACGACCGGGCAGCTTGGGATTCTCAAAGATCGCCGACGAGTGTGCCCCAAGATCTCCCAGATCGGAGGAGGGCCCGCTGAGACAACGGCGACTCTCCCGCCCGGCCCGGGCCCGCTCACAACCAGTCCCTGGACTGGGGTCCGCGCTGACCCGTTTGTTCTTCGGCGCGGACCCGGCGGTGGCACCGAAACGCGTCCGGGAGGAGCCCCCCAAAAAAGGGGCGAACAAGACACGGGGATGGCCGACGTTTGCCTCGTTTGGCCCTCCTCCGATTGTAGCAGGATGTTTGATCGTATGCGCCTCCTCCTCCTCCTCCTCCTCCTCCTCCTCCTCCGTCCTCCTCCTCCTCCTCCTCCTCCGTAGCCATTTTGGCTCAAGCCATTTTGGCTCAAGTCCCATGTCTTTGGAGGCTTCCAGCCCCAAGGCAGAAAGGGATACCGCTAGACCGCGGCGGGCAAGGCAGTTCTGCCTGGCATCCTTCTGCAGCCTACACTGCGGGATTTGGGCTCCCGCGCCTCAGCAGCTTTCTGTCTCGCACTCCAGCAGTCTCGCCCATGTCTGCAGGAGGTAATGGATCCTCGCCCACCACGCCTCGTGGATCCACGACGCCGGGCACGCCAGGCAAGAGAGTCATCAAGCCGAACAAGACTCTGCGCCCTGGTGGCCGCCGTGCTGCTACTGGCTCTGCTGGGAGTACACCTGTGCAGCCTGAGGTGCATTGCATGGACCACTCAGACAGTGAGGGAGACCTCGACGAGTCCCACGTGCGGACCATTTGCTTCGAAGTGGTCAACGAGCGCCTCAATGTTGTGCAGCAGGAGGTCGACAGGATTGTGGGCACGGCCGTCAAGTCTGCGATCACTGAGGAGACGGAGACGATCACCAGCGCGTTCAAGTCGAACTTCGACAAATGTATGGCGGCATGCAAGAAGGACATGGATGAGTTCCCGCAGAAGATGGACCAGCACATTATGGCAGTGGTCACGCCCAAGCTCGATGCGCTGCGCACTGAGGTCATGCAGCGTTGCGACGAGATTCGTGGTGAGATTCAACAGGTTGATGCGCGTGTCTCAGAACATGATCGACTCCTGGGGATCATGCAGTCCCAGATCCAGCAGTTACAGCAGGCCCTGGTCGTTGCCAACTCGCAGCAGCCTGCACCGAAGGCGCTGGCGAGCAGCGCTACCTTCGAGAGGGAGATCGACGCGACTGTGGTCAAGATTAACGCGGGCAGACTCGTGCGGGCCGAGGAGGTGCGCAACATCATCACCCCGTGGCTTGAGGAGATGCAGATCACGTCTGACATGTGGCCACTCTCGTCCCCTGACCCGATTGCCAAGATGTTCGTGCTGCAAGTCTCAGGCGCCACTGGCCTGGCATCAAGGCGTGTGCAGAAGATCCTCAGCGGATTGCGCATCTCATCAAATCAATGGCGGGAGTTCGAAGTTCCAACGCAGGCAGGTGGCACCACTCGCTTGCACATCTCTTGCGACAAGAACCCGAAGCAGATCAAGACGGAGATCACGGGGCGTAAGCTCCGCACAAAGCTGCAAGAGGTGTACGGCCGTGAGCAGAAGATATTCTTTGACAGGGACCGTGGCTGGCTCTCGCTCGGATGGGATGCACTGTGCAAGATTGAGGTCTTCCCTGGGCGCGAGGAGACGAAGCTGTTCTGGAACCTTGGCACCATCGCCAAGTACGGGAAATCCAAGGCCGAGCTGGTGGAAGCAGTGGGGGAACTCCTTCAGCCAGATCGAGAGCCTGAGTGGTGCCTTTAGCCTATTTGCCGCACTGTTCGCGCGCTCGCAGCTGCCTTTCCTGTGTGACGCTGCCACAGCTGGCGGCTTGCGTTTCACCTCTTGGAACACGCGAGCGTTGCTGCAGTACGAGGGGGCCCACGCTTGTGAGAAATTGTCTTATCTCCAGAAGCTCCGACTGGGCTCCACAGTCACCGCTTTGCAGGAGATTCACCAGTGTGAGGCACAGCTTATTCCTTTTATTAGACGTGTCCTCCCTGGAGCTCTAGTTTACTCGAGTTTCTGCGGCGAGGACCGCGCTGGACGTATCCTTGGTGGGGTTGCCACTGTCGTTCCTGGGATCTTGACCCGCGGCCATCGTTCCCCTTCCCTTCCCCCGGGCGTCCCTGCCACCCCTCTCCCTCTCATCGATGGTCGCGTGCTCCGCGTTGTCTTCGAAAATCAAGACACGAAACTAATTCACTATAGTGTGCATAATCATGATCTTACCTCAGAACAAGTAAGAAACGTGTGCAATCAGATAAATCGGGATCGGACCCTGGCCGAATCGTCTCCTGAATCAGTTTTAGCTGTAGTGCATGGTGATTTCAATTTTGCGTCCGAGGAAAAGCTTTCGTTTGCGCAGCCTTCGGAGGCTCGGAGGATTGCCCGCCCACTCCACGCCAAGGCCCCGCGGTGGGCTGATGCCTTAGATGGGCTGGTTGAGATCCCGTCGGCAAGTGCGACTCACTATGACAAACAGACGGATGCTGTTGCAGCGATTGATCGATTCTGGTGCTCGTGGCCTGGCTGGGTGCTTGCTCAGGTATTTGCTACCGCTCGGGTGGATGGTCTTCCTGGAAAACTACATCGTGCCAAAGTTAGTGATCATGCTGCTCTCACGGTATCTGTGTGCCAACGAAAACCCCAGGACCCTGGTGAACGCCCGATCCCCAAGCACGTGTGCAGTTCCCTGGAGTACAAGCAATGCCTGGCCAAGTTCTTGGATGCGGAGAAGGCCCACTTGATGGCCATGTGTCCCCCGAGGCGCTTGCTGAGACAAAAATATCTTATGCAGGAAACTGGAAAGGAGGCGAGAGACCTTTTGATGTTTCGCAGGCCGTCGGACCCACGCACGCTTCTTCTACTCGCGCGTGCTCTGGCCCGTGCAGTCTGGAGGCAGGATGCGGTCACAGCTGATCGACTTCTCGCATCTCATGCCGCCGCAGCTGATTTTGTCCGAATTGAGGGCGGTCGTGTCTCACTTATTCACCCTGCTGCTTTCCAGAGCTGGACTAACAGAGTGCAACTGGAGGCTGCCAACCTCGACCGCCTCGCTGCCCGCGCCCGTCTCGAGCGTGCTGAGGGGGAGGGAGTTCGTCAGAGAGAACGTCAACAGTTACAGGCTATTGAGAGGAGGGCGAGGATCTGGGCGCCGCTCGCTCGTCGACTCACGCTTCGCGCCGTGCTCGTCGAAGGAGGGAGGGTTGAGGAGGGTCTCCATCGTAGCGCTGCTCTTACGGCGCATTGGGGGCCGATCTTTTCCAGGAAAGCGTGGCCATCAAAGACGGCCAACACATACTGCGATCGCATCGTTTGCCCCGTGGACTTTGCCGATTGCCCGCCGCCGTCTCTTGCGATGCTGAAGAGAGTTGCACGCTCTGTTAGCGACTCAGCGCCAGGAGTTGACAGATTATGTTACGCGGCCTGGCTGGCCCACCCGAGTGGTCTGATACTGCTGCATGACCTGCTCTGGCGGATGATGTCTGGATACAGCATCCCTGCCGCCGAGAGCGCCACCTTGCAAGCCTTTCTGCCGAAGGGAGAGTCCAGCGCGGACACGAGAGAGGGCGACTGCGACAGGGAAGCTTCGTCGGTTCGCGTTCTCGGGCTTCGAAATACCAGCATCAAACTACTTACTGCGACCATGAACATGGCGATCCGAAAACCACTCGATCGCTTCGTTCCTCGGGACCAGCGCGGGTTCATGAAAGGCAGGAACTTTTGCCGGAACATCTTAGAGGTGGACGCCCTCGCTCGAGTGCACTCTGCCCGCCCTGAAGCTGACGACCGCTGTCCAATGCTGTACGCCTTGGACTACGGCCACGCTTTCCCGAGCCTGTCTCAGGAGTTCGTGATCCTTGTTCTGAGGAAAATGGGGTGTCCTATCGGGTTTTTGATGTTTGTCGAGAATCTATATGATAGTATCGAAGGTGTGATGTCGGTCCAGGGGATCCTGGTTCATGCGTTTTGGATTCGCTCTGGGATTATCCAATGATGTGCTCTTTCAGGCTCGCTGTTCGCGATTGCCCTCGCGCCGGCGCTGATTGACCTCAACCGCAGCTTCGAGATCCCGCGGAAGGGAATCAATCGAGCATGCGCAGACGCCTTGGGTGGAGCCTTGTCGGACATTCTTCGTTTGCTGCTGCAGCTCAGACGCGTGATGAAAGTCGTCGAACTGATCGCGCACCTGTGCCTCAAGCCAGCCAAGTGTGTCTTGACTCCAGTCTCAGGCCCGTCTACCCCTGCTCTCAAAGCACAAGTCCAAAAGTTTCTGAACATGTTCATTCCTGAATGGTCCGAGTTCCGAATTGAGGCTAAACTGTTTTACCTGGGTATGTGGATTGGTCCCGCGGCCGAGCTGATCGACTCCTGGACTGTTCCCCGTCAGAAGTACCGTGACCGTGCTGCGGCAATTGGTGCTGGTAATACGCCTGCATCTTCGTCGGCCGTGCTGTACACGACGCGTGCAGTATCTGTCCTCAGTTACGTCATGCAGTTTTTGCCGTTGCCGACAGAGCTGAAGGACGCTGAGAAAGGTGCTTTGGCGCAGGCGTTCCGCCTTCCGCTTGGTGCTTTCCGAGCGCGGGACTGGGCGTTTCTGCATGAGTGGAATGCACTTAGAGTGTGCCCGCTGGAGGTGCTCAGTATCGCTTCGCTCGCTCGTTCGGCCAAGTCGACCCTTCCTGGATATGATCGGATACATCGCTGGCTGGTGCGCATGACAGACACGCCCATGTCTCAGGAATTGGACGAGTGCCGCCTGTCAGTGTTGCCTGCAGGAAAGCGCTACCCGCGGCACTGGAAGTGCCGTGCCTTCGTTGAGTTTCTGCATGACGCTGAGCATGGAGTCGGAGGTCCAATGCACGTTGCTGCCGCCGCCGCCTGCTCTGCAAATGGTGTGAAGCCGCAGCGTGCTGCCAAACTCGCCTGTATCCAACGCTGGCCGCAGCACGGCCTCGGAGAATTGTTCGAGTCCCGTCTCCTGAAGTGGTGGCCTGAGCAGGCCGCGGTGATCCAGGCCATTGACTGGCCCAGCATCCAGAGTGTTCTCAGAACTGTCCCGCCTTCTTGGGCCTGGTCGTGGATTAGAACCATGAGCGGAGCGTGGCTCACTTCTCATCGTATACTGAATGAAGGTGGTCGTAGGGGATGCATTTTCGGCTGTGAGGGGGAGCCCGATCGTCAAGTGCACTACGCCAGCTGCCCTCGCCTTGCCTGGTCTATTTCAACCGTTCTGCGTTATAGGCAGTTGTCCTCTGATCCGCCGGCCAGATGGGGGATCCCGATTTGCACCGCTCCTGTTCTCGAGGAAGTATTCATTGCCTGTCATATCTATCACTCTCTCCGTCACCTCCCTCTTGCGTCTCTCCTTCAGCCCCAAGTGAATCTCGATGTGGCAGCGGCCGCTGTCCGCGAGCTGCACCTCACGGCGCCTATCGCCGAGGAGCTCCGCGGGTAGGGGACGTCGTCGTCGTCGTCGTGGTACGCTTCCTCCTCCTCCTCCTCCCTCCTCCTCCCCCGCTCCTCCTCCTCCTCCCCCTCCTCCCTCCTCCTCCTCCTCCTCCTCCCTCCTCCTCCTCCTCCTCTCCTCCCTCCTCCCTCCTCCTCCTCCTCCTCCTCCTCCTCCTTCTCCTCCTCCTCTCTCCTCCTCCTTCCTCCTCCTCCTCCTCCTCCTCCTCGTCCCCCTTATCCTCCTCCTCCTCCTCCTCCTCCTCTCCCTCCTCCTCCTCCTCATCCGCATCCCTCCTCTTCCTCCTGAGTTGTTTCCATCATTTTGTCTGTTTTCAGGCCCCAGGACGAACAAAAACGAATTCGGGGCGAAAAACTACTCGGGGGAAGCGGTCGAGACTCCTGGGGCTGCGGATTGCAAAGATCACGTCGGCAAATATCGGGACACGCTTGCGTGACATCCCCCCCTCGGCGCGCGCA
Organism: Prorocentrum cordatum; assembly: GCA_963575745.1. NCBI lineage: Eukaryota > Dinophyceae > Prorocentrales > Prorocentraceae > Prorocentrum > Prorocentrum cordatum. The sequence goes on from CAUYUJ010020676.1 coordinate 130,825, forward strand.
CCAGAAAAGGAAGGGGAGGGGGATGACCCGAGGGAGAAAGGGGAGGGGCGTGAGAGGGGAGCAGCTGGGTTGTTCAGAAAAATATTTCCGGCCCGAATCCCAGACGGCTCAGCCCCAAACGACCCAGTCGCCAGATGGCCCAGACCCCGGACGGCCTAGCCCTGACGACCCAGACGACCGATGCGCAACCTCGATTTTTGGCTCCACACCACCGCGACGTTCCACCAGTGCGTTTTGCATGCCCTTTGGCGTTGGGTTGGCGTGTGGGGGGGGGGGGGGGGGGGGCGATGTCCAGCGGCTTGGGTTCAAGAGGCTTACGCCGTTCCGCCGACCCAAGAAGAAGAAATGTAAGGCTTCCGATTCCGTATGTGTGGTTTGCCGTTTTCCGTTGTGTTGTTTGCGCGTGGTTGTTGTTTTTGTTTGTGTTCCTCTTCTTGAGCGTCTATTGCGAGGCTTCTTGTAAGCATCCTGGAGGTCTCGGGGGCGGCGTCCCGGAGTTGAGTTGTTCAAAGCTTTTGGGGGGCTGTTTGGTTCCCTCCTGGGACTTCTTGGGTCCTCTTGGCAGCCTCTTGGGGGCATGTTGGAAGTTCTCGGGGCCACCAGGTGGGGGAGGGTTTCTGGGGTCCCTCCCTTTCCCTCCTCTTCAGCCTCTCGTGGGGCCCGTTTAAGGTCGTTGCTGATCACCTCGGGGGCCTGCGGGGACGTCTCTGGTACCTCGTGAGCCGTTTCTGGGCCGCCTTTGGAGGCTCTCGGGCCGTCTTGGACTGGCCTGGGAGCATTCCCGGGCCGTCGCAGATTTCCAGAAGCTCGATGAGGCGATAGCGTGAAACTGCGGAAAGACCCCCAGGAAATCTCAAGCTTTTGGGTGTCCTGAAGGGCTTCTCCAGCGTGTTGGGGGGCCCTCCCTCGGCCATCCGAGATGGCATTTTGGGCCCCTTTCGAGGCCGCAGAGAGTGCATCAGGTGCGCTGGTGAGCTCGTTACACTCGCACGAGATGGGCCTTGAATCCTTGCGGAACGGGGAGAGTGGGAGGAGAACACTCAAATGCTCACACGCCTTGTCACCCACGGCAAGCGGGGGTCGGCAGATGTATTCACTCCTCAGGCCCGAGATGGGCCTGGGACAGCACACAGTCGGTCCGATTGTGGCTCGATGTGGAGCAACTTGGCTTTGGGCAGGTAGGACGGATGGGGGTGCTGGCCCTCCACCCCTTCGTCGTCGGTTCCTTCGTCCTCCCCCTCGTCCTCGTCGCCCTCGTCGTCGTCGTCGTCGTCGTCGCTGTCAGCCTGGCCCCGTTGGAAAACCGAATCCCGAATACAAACCGAATCCATCCATTCTCTGATAAGATCTTCTCCACGCCGGCACCGCCGATGCTCGGCGATGCATCGGCGATGCGGCGCGATCTTCCGATCTCATTTACTTGGATCCCATTGAGGAGGTCTTTAGAAGGTGGCCCCAGAAAGGTCACGAGACGCACGGTGAGGCCGAAAAGGCCCAACATATGTATGTTTCTTGCGACCCCAAGTGTGCTTCCAAAGTGCCCAAGAAAGCCCCACAATTGACTCCGAATTGCGCACGAACGGCCGAATGTGCCCCAACGAGAGCCCAAGATACGCAATGACGCATGAAGGAAAGGAGGTTCAACACGAAGGGAAAGATGAATGGGGGAAGAAAATGAGCAGAGTGGTGTGGCAAAAGGACGTGGAAGAGTCAGGATGGGGAGAAATAGGCGAAGGAGAGAGGATCAAAAAGGGGAAGATGGAGGGGGAAAGGATGTGGGGGATGAGGAGGATGATACGCACGTCTTCCGCCATCCTGGGCTCACAGTATGGTCGTTTGGGGCCCGACGGAAGTTCTTGGAAGCCTTCGCTGCCGAGAACATAAAACATTGAAGACAAGCGAGGAGCAGGATCAAGAGGAGGCGAATGATGAGAAGAAGAAGGGGGTCAGCGACTTGTGCTTCTTCTCTACGAAGCTGGAGATGCTTACTCCCTCAGGTTGACAATTACACCCTCGAGGATTTCGCCCGAGCGTATGACCAGTTGGCGATCACGGTTGCGGACATGGCCAAAGTACAAGGCTTCAACAGGGTTGGGAAGGCAGGTGGCAAAGGATTGTGTGTGTGGGTTGATTATCGTGCAGCGCTGGAAGCAAAAAGCGGACTTGTCGCAGCAGAGATGGGGATCATCGCCAAAGGCATCGTTAGGTTTTTCCCTGCTCAGGTGCAGGAAGCTGAAAAGAGCAGTACGTCTGCTTGTGGGTGGACAAAGTACCTGATGAGCGCCCTTGGCGATGCCAGACCGGGGGCATTGGCCGCGATATCTAGACAAAACGTCGCCCATATACTGTCTTCCGCATTTCATCGCTATTTCACATGTGCCGCCTCAGTGTAGCCCCGATTGCTTCTGCATGCGCCAGGCTTGATGGCGTGCAGCAGCGATGATGAGCAATGCCTTGTTCCTCACACGCACTGGGCATGCTCCGGGACGTGGCGCGCGGCTGCCATCGGCTATGCCGGTTTACATCGAGGGCATGCTGGAAGCAGGCGCAGCGCCTGTTTTGATCCGCTCGGGCCTCCGAGCTTCAGGGGCGAAGGTTCCTCGGGGCTCCTGTCCCCAGGAGTCGCCTGGCCGTTTCTGGCGCGCTCATTGGCCCACTGGTGTAGTGTCTCTCCCTGTCCTGAGCAGTGGGCGAATCGGGTGGATCGTTCGCTGTCGTGCAGCCAGGCTGACATTCTAATCGGAATGGCTGGGCCGCAGTCGCAGTCGCTCGCACAAGAAATCCTAGGTCAGTGCGGAGCGGTTCGCAGTGTACGCATCTCGTGACCCTCTGGATCGACCACAGCATTTGCAAACTTTCTCCAGCGCTGTTCCCTTCCTCCGCTGCGAATGTCCACATCAGTGCGCAGTGATAGCTCCCTCGAAGTGTGTTAAAGGTCAGCAAGGACGGACCACAGCCGCTGGAAGTTGGCGGGTTCCCCTCTGAGGGCTTGAACGTTTGAGCTGGTCATGTCTCGGTCTGGCTTGCATTTGCAATACCGTTGTCCGTTGTTGCAGAAGCGGGTTTCAGCAGCTTGGTTCATATCGCCAGCGGTAGCTTCAGCATGCGTTCTGAATATGTAGAGCGCACGCCAGGGAAGAGAGCCTGCGTATCGTCCTCGAGGCTGGGTGCGTGGTTTCCCGCTGCCGATGCGCAGACCACAGTCTGCTGGCGTTGTTTTGCAGCTTGGCGCGTGTGCGTTTTCCATGAACGTGTTGTCTTCAGGCGTTCCGAGAAATAGAACATAACAGGGCGCAGGATTTTAGAAAATGAAATAAACTTTACACAAAAAGCAATCGCAGAGTGGAGATGGGGGGGGGAACGGCACAGATGGCGGATTCAAACACTCTCTGTGGGAGTCCGACACGCGGGTGCGATCGGGGCGGGTATTTCTTCGACGTTGTTGGCCGCTCGGGGCGAGACGGAAACGAAAGAAACCGGCATGTCTTGAACTCAGGGGGGAACGGGGCGCAGGTGGGAGAAGAAAGCAAGCAAACGCAGCCGCATGCTCAGATGATGCAGATCAAAGACGAAGCTAGATATTGGGGGGCAGTTACCTTGAAGCTGGAAGTATCACGTATCTGTTTAATGTTTCCAGAGGCAATTGAGGACCAGGGGAGGTCAGCCGAGGCCTACGTCGTCCAAGCTTCTGAACTTCATGAAAATGTTTCGCAAGAAGAGGCGCAGAGAGCTTGCTGGTATCGCAAACGCGGTCGGCATCGACTTCTCGGCTGTGACTATGGACGGGGAGTTGAGGTGCAAAAGGCACGGACAAGAGCACCAACAGATGGGTGAGGTAGAGGCAAGGCGGAGATTTGATGCCACACCGTGAAGCCATCAGTTTGACACTCGTTGGTTGAATTTCTTGGTGATACCAGCCCACAGCTATGGAATTATCACCGTGTTCGGAGCAATTTGCTGGGTGCCAGGG
>CAUYUJ010020676.1:139794-147294 GCA_963575745.1 Prorocentrum cordatum
GTGTTGTTGGTGTTGGTGTTGTTGTTGTTGCTGTTGTTGCTGTTGCTGTTGTTGCTGCTGTTGTTGTTGTTGTTGTTGTTGTTGTCGATGTTGTTGTTGTTGTTGTTGTTGTTGTTGTTGTTGTTGTTGTTGTTGTTGTTGTTGTTGTTGTTGTTGTTGTCTTCGTCGTCGTCGTCCACCCCCCGACCCGCCCGCGACCCACCCGCGACCCACCCCGCGACCCACCCCACGACCCACCCCGCGACCCACCCTGCGACGCACCCCGCGACCCACCCGCGACCCACCCCGCGACCCACCCCGCGACCCACCCGTGACCCACCCGCGACCCACCCTGCGACCCACCCCGCGACCCACCCCGTGACCCACCCGCGACCCACCCCGCGACCCACCCCACGACCCACCCCGCGACCCACCCGCGACCACCCCGACCCACCCGCGACCCACCCGCGACCCACCCCACGACCCACCCGCGAACCACACCCGCGACCCACCCGCGATCCACCCGCGACCCATCCGCGACCCGGCCCGCGGCCCACCCGCGACCCACCCGCGACCCACCCCGCGATCCACCCACATTGCTTTAACGAAGAAATCGGCGCCTGCGGCGGGCTCACTGCATAATTTGTAAAAGTTAGGCGCCTGCGGCGGGCTTCTTCAGAGCCTCGCAGACTGACGACGTCCTCGGCCCCTCACTCTTACCCGAAACTGCGGGGGTGCGACGTACGATGGTAACAACATAAGTTGAGGTGGCCTTCAGGAGCCCCACATGAATGGTTTCCACGTTTAGGAGGGTTTATGGCGTTCTCAACGTCGGGCTTGCGCAACACATAGCTATCAAGCGAGCGACCTGGCAAACAAGCGAGCAGGTCGTAGGCACCTCTTGTGCAATTCGCAGGAGGAATGAGTCATCTGTATTGCTGATGAAGATTGCGCTCTTCCTGCTATAGTCTTTTCCAGACAGGGGTTGCGCGATTTGGAGCGGAGACTGTGCGGTGGAGGGGGCGCAGGAGTCGCAGTGGAACTTCGCCTTCGCGAGAATTGATAGCCCAGGCTGCCCGCTTGCTGGACGCAGGGGTGGGGGAGATACCGGCGCTGGGGCCAGCGAGTTGAGGGCCGAGGTCGAGAGGAGTGGGAGCCGAAGCGGCCAGATTCCGAGGCGCAGGCGCTGCAGGGTGCGGCGGAGTGTTGCAGGGTGCGGCGGCGGCGGAGCCAGCGCGGGCGCTCCAGGTGGGACGCTCTCTGGGGCCCAGCTTCTGGCCACAGAGCCTGCGGAGAAGAACTCCAAGGCGCGAAGTCCATGCGTGAGGCGGTGTCGACAGTCTCTGGGGGATTCCGAGAGCGGAGATCGCGGTGTCAGAAGCCAGGGCCAACGTTGTCAAAGCGGGAGCTGGTTGTACCTGCAGTCGTTGTTGGCGCATCGCGTACGTCTCCCAAGCCTTGCGTCCAGGAGCGCTGCTTTGGCGAGCTGTCGCGAGAAGGGAGCCAGATCCGCGAAACCAAGAGGGAGGAAACCAGTGAAACCGAAGCTGGCATCAGCCCGAGCAGTCTCCAACAGCGGCCGCCTTGGGGATTCTCTCGGATCTTCTTGGAGTCCTTTTGGGGCCGTCTTGAAGCCCACGTCGCCAGGGCAGGAGTCCTTGCGTTATCGAAGCAGCCTCGCCGCGAGTGCCCAGCCTGCGACGGGGCGGCGCCGCCGCCAGCACTCCTTCACTGGGCCGCTTCACCGACGCCTCCCGATCGGAAACCTGCAGCTTGGATGTTGAACTTCCAGTGATGGGTCTGTTTTCCACCACCACCGTAAGTTGGAGGGGGGAAGGAGGTGGGGGATCAGCATGATGATGGTGATGATGAGGAGCAGGAGGAGGAGGAGGAGCCCCTCCCCCTCCAATGTATGGCGGTGGTGGTGGAAAACAGGCCCATCGTGGATGGCGGAGCTGCCAGGACGGTGGGAAATCGCCCGCAGAGTGGAGGTCGAACCTCTCCCCCCTTCTGGAGGCCGCCGGTCCCCCCTGGGTGGGGCGACCCGTGAGACACACACGGCGTGGGCCCCCCCCTGGTCCGTGGGACCCCCCCCCTCACAACAACAGGAGGGAGGAGGAGGGAGGAGGGAGGAGGAGGGGGAGGAGAGGGAGGAGGAGGAGGAGGAGGAGGAGGAGGAGGAGGAGGAGGAGGAAGAGGAGAAAAAGGAGGGGGAGTCCCAGAGGGGTTCTCTGCAACTGCCACACCCTACGGAGACCGGCGTGGCAGATTCCAATCTACTTTTTAGGCGTTTTTCCTGCTTCAGAGGTCGACTGGTTTTCCGTTTACCTCTCGTCTTCAGGGGGCGGGCGGAAGCCCAATCTTTTTCCAGCGCCTTCCTACTTCATGTTTTTGCCTACCTCTTCCCACCGACGTGTACGGTATTGAGGGTGGGGAAGAAGTCCCCGCGGCCCCCCCACGCCCTCTCTCCCAGTCGTGAGGGGTGGATGGGAGTCTCGCGGCGGCAGGCGGCGCCATCGAAGGGGGGGGGGCGCCATCGCCCACCCTACGGCAGGTTCGCGTCGCGTCGAGCGGCGTCGGCCCCGCCGCCGGCGGTCAACCTTGAGCGGCATTGGCGGTCGACTGACGTTTCGGAAGCGGCTGATCATTCAGGGTGGAACGATCCCCGCGGCGTCGGGAACCAACGCCGTGGTCGACAGGACACGAACCTGCCATGCCCGTCTGCCCGAGGCTCGGGAGAGACAAAGGCGCGGGGAGGCTCTCCGGGCGGCGGCCGGCGGGAGGACTCGGAGGCGAGACTCGGAGGACGGCGCGATGGGGGTGCGATACATGGGAGGGGGCCTCCTCCTCCTCCTCCTCCTCACTCCTCCTCCTCCTCCTCCTCCTCCTACCTCCTCCTCCACTCCTCCCTCCTCCTCCTCTCCCCTCCTCCTCCTCCCCTCCTCCCTCCTCCACCTCCTCCTCTCCTCCTTCCTCTCCTCTCCTCCTCCTCTCCTCCTCCTCCTCCTCCTCCTCCTCCTCCTCCTCCTCCACCTCCGCCTCCTCCTCCTCCTCCTCCCCCCTCCTCCTCCTCCTCCTCCTCCTCTTCCTCCCCCCTCCTCTCCTTCCTCCTCCTCCTCCTCCTCCTCCTCCTCCTCCTCCCTCCTCCTCCTCCCCTCCTCCCCTCCTCCTCCTCCTCCTCCACCTCCTCCTCCTCCTGTTGGGCCCTTAAGGGACCCTTTAAGGGCCCCAAGTGGGCCTCCAGGGCCCGAGAAGGGCACCTTTCTCCCCCCCACCATTCAGCGCCCCCCCCCTGCATTCGCGCTCAAGAGACGGATACAGTGGTGGCGTTCGTTCAGGAATGTGCCGTGGAGGTTCCGGACCCTGGGGGCTCCCTTGTTTGACGAGGCCGGCGGTGCTAGCCATGGCTAAGCCTCAGCTGGTGTTCCACCAACTTCCAGGCCCTGGGTTCCTTGTCCAATGGTTCTTTGTCCAAGGCGTCACACGGGCGACACGGACGACGGAGTCGGGGGTCCCAGCCCCAGCGTTGGAAAGTCATTGCGCATGCGGTGCGGCAGGCTCGTGCGCGGCGGCGACCCCGGCGCGGGCGTGCAGGGCTGACCGCCGCCAGCGACTCGGGATGGTTCGACGTCCGAAGACTTGCGCGGTCGCAAAGCCTAGCGTCGATTAGCGTCGATTTGGCGTCGAACTATCGTCGACTCGCGTCGATTAGCGTCGATTCGCAAGAACCAAGAAGAGGGTATGGGAGGCTCCAGTGACTTGCCACCGAAGTGTCCGCACCCAACGCGCTCATCTGCTGGACGGGTTGAGTTTAGCCCGCGCTTCCGGGCGACGTCGCCCGCCACGCATGGAACTGCGGGGCGATCCCTGGGCAGGCCCAGTGCTGCTCCCCTGGGAGGAGAGGCCTGGAACGTCGAAGCCGGCCCCCTCCCCGCCCCGGAGGTCGCACCTCCACCTTGGAGGGAGGTGGGCCTCCGGGGCGAAGCGACTGAGACCTCCAGAAGGGTCCCTGAGATGCGACGCTGCGAAAGAAGTGCACGACGGAGGCCCTGGACCCCATGTCTCTGCTGCGTCTTTCGGGCCGCGTCGATGATCCTGTGGAAGCCCTGGGGCCCGAGGTGGAAACTCTGCAGCGCTCGGATCTCAGGGGGGGTCCAGCTCCCACTCTGGAGGCGCGTGGTCCTCCGGGGGGCGCCGCCCTCGCCACTCCGAGGCCCCGCCCCGCGTCAGCAGCGGCCTGCGCAGCAGCGGCGGCCCCGCTGGAGCTGGGCCCGTGCGGGCTCGCCACGGGCGAGCAGCTGCTGCGCTTCCTGCCCTCCGGGGCAACGACGGGGCGGGGGCCCGGCTCGGGCGAGGGGTCTCGGAGGTGTCCCATGCCTGCCCCACGGTGTTACGTGTAGCGTCCAGACCACGGATAGCAGCGCAGTCCAAAGCGCGTGCAGTGTCTGTGGGAGGCGCTGGAAAGGATGTCCGGGCAGCTCGCGAGCTGGGGAATGGGAGCTTCGCAGGAGCTCCCAAGGAGCTTCGGAGGGGCTGCGGAAAGTCTTCCGGCACGTGCAATGGGAACGAGTAGGAAAACGCTTGCCGGAACACGTTGCAGCTTCAAGCAAGCCGCTCCAGGGAGGCTGGACCGGCGCTGGAAAGAGCTGCCGGGCCACCCTGCACGGCCAGAACAAATTCGTTGCGAGGCTTCTCGCGAGATTTCGTCGGTTTTTGGGAGGGTGGTCCAGCCTCGGGGTGCCTTCCATCAGCTGCGCCTCGTCGAGAGCGTTCCCAGGGTGCCAGAGGCGCCCCGACAGGGGCCGCGGGAGGCCCGGGCTGCACGGCCCGAAATCTCCATGGAGCAGAAACAAGTTCAGGGGCAACCGTTGCTGGAGCCTTCGGTGGGCCTTCCTATGGGGCCACGAGGCGTGTGAGAGGTGTGCCAAAATGGGTGTGAGAGGCGTGTGAGAGGTGTGCCAGAATGGGCACGGTGCGCATGCGAGTGCCAGAGTGGAGCTCCCGAGGGGGCCATGGAACGCGTGAGTGGTGTGCCAAGATGGGTGCGGTGGACGCGTGCGAGCTCTGGCATGTGGGCCTCCGGTAGAGCTCCCAATGCAGGGGAGGGTGGTGGGATAGGCTCGGGGGGGGGAGCATCGACCCCCAATCGCCGATGCACCGCCGATGTGGGCCTGCCCCCCCCCCCCTCCCGCCCAGGACCGCGCGGTTCCGCCATCGGCGGCCCGCCGCCGATCCATGGGCGCTGTGTCGCCGAGGTGGTCCTGGCCCAAAGGGGTCCCCAGCTCTGCGCGCCACTGCGGAGCGCCTGGGGCCCCCCCTGGGCCTCGCCGCGGGGGGGGCCACGCCTGGGACGCCCGCTGGGCCTCCTGGGAGGTCTGGCGGGGGCAGGCCCGGCCCCCACACGTTGGTGCGCCACTTTCGAGCGCCGGGGGCACCCCTGGGCCTCGCGAGGGGTGCCTGGGAGGCCGGCCATGGGCCGGGGGGGGGGCCGCATCGACCCCCAATCGCCCGCTGATCGCCGTTAGGGGCCCGATAGCCCCAACCTGCCCAGGGAGGTGCGGATTGACTATCGGGGGCCTCTCGCCGATCTATCGACGGTTTATCGCCGATTGCAGGTCGATACATCCCCCCTATGCCAGTCCCCCCCGATCGTTGCCCCTCAACTTTGGGCCAGGGACGGCCTCGGCATCGCACGAGGCTGCTGCTGCTGCTGCTGCTGCTGCTGCTGCTGCTGCTGCTGCTGCTGCCTTCTCCCCCGTGGGACAAAAATCTTCAGGGTGGAGACTCGGCCTCTGGAGGTCTTGTGCTCCTCCACCCCTGGGATGTTTTGTTTCTACTCCCTCGTGAACGGAAGCCTCCGACCCTCCAGAACGGAGGTGTCCGTTCCTCCCCTGAGATCCGGCGTTGCGATAAAAATATACCGGCAAAGCAACCGAACAGCGATGTGTATAAGCATATCTGAGAGCATTCCCCTTAAGATTCAGGTGAGAATCCAGTTGTAGAAGTCTGCTGTTCTCGCAGTCGCAGTCGCATTCGCAATGACAGTCGCAGTGGCAACGGCCTTAGGATCCAATGAAATCCTAAGGATTCCTAGGGATTCCTATGGCATCCTTGGGATTCCTGAGGATGCTTAACTATGCCTACGGATTCCTAAGGATGCCTACGGATTCCTAAGGATTCCTAGGGATTCCTAAGGATTCCTATGGGTTCCTACGGATGCCTCAGCCTGCCTCAGTTTCAGCCTCAGCCTCAGCCTGCCTCGGCTTGCCTCAGTCTCAGCCTCAGCCTGCCTCGGCCTCAGCCTGCCTCGGCCTCAGCCTGCCTCAGCCTTCCCTCCTCCCCCCCCCTCCCCCACCTCCCCCCCCAATCAGCCTCACCTTGTCTCAGCTTCGGCCTGCCTCGGCCTCATCCTCAGCCTCAGCCTCAGTCTCAGCCTCAGCCTGTCTCGGCCTGAGCCTGCCTCGGCCTCAGCCTCAGCCTACCTCAGCCTCAGCCTGCCTCAGCCTCAGCCTCAGCCTGCCTCAGCCTCAGCCTGCCTCAGCCTGCCTCAGCCTCAGCCTCAGCCTCAGCCTGCCTCGGCTTGCCTCGGCCTCAGCCTCAACCTGCCTCGGCCTCTTTCTCAGCCTCAGCCTGCCTCAGCCTCAGCCTCAGCCTCAGCCTCAGCCTGCCTCAGCCTCAGCCTGCATCAGCCTCAGCCTCAGCCTGCCTCAGCCGCAGCTTGCCTCAGCCTCAGCCGCAACGTCAGTCACTGTTCCCTATTAGTAAACACCCCCTCCCCCAGGCGACTGGGGGCCAACCAGGGTCCATGACAACACCGCCCACACACCATTCCTTGTAGAAAAAAAACAATACAAAACACACTCTGCCTCCAAACTCGGAACATGCGCAGCCAAACCGATGCGGCCCCCCCCCACCATCTTTTTCAAAACACAATGCAAAGTACACTTGGCGGCGGCGGCGGCGGCTGCGGCGGCTGCGGCAGCGGCGGCGGCGGCTGCGGCGGCTGCGGCGGCGGCGGCGGCGGCGGCACGGCGGCGGCACGGCGGCGGCGGTGGCGGTGACGGCAGCGGCTGCGGCGGCGGAGGCGGTTTGGCAGCGGGGCGGCGGGCGGCGGCGGCGGCGGCGCGGCGGCGGCGGCGGCGGCAGCGGCTTCGGCGGCGGCGGCGGCGGCGGCGGCGGCTGCGGCGGCGGCAGGCAGCGGCGGTGGCGGCGGCGGATTTGCCCCCAGTAGCTACCCATCCAAAGACGACTGCTGAATATGCTGAGGCTCGGGCCAGACTCGGGTGCTACGTATGTGTTGGGAGGGCGGGTGGGAGTGAGCGAGACGGCCTGCGGGCGGGGAGAGGGGGTCTTGGCCTCAGCCTTAGCCTGCCTCAGCTTCAGCCTCAGCCTCAGCCTGCCTCGGCTTGCCTCAGCCTCAGCCTCAGCCTGCCTCGGCCTCAGCCTCAGCCTGCCTCAGCCTCAGCGTCAGCCTCTCAGCCTCAACCTGCATTAGCTTTAGCCTCAGCCTCAGCCTGCCTC
>CAUYUJ010020677.1:0-10000 GCA_963575745.1 Prorocentrum cordatum
AGGAGGGAGGAGGGGGAAGAGGAGGAGAGGAGAGGACGCGGGCACCGTCTCTTCAAAACGAGGACCCAACACCACAGGATGGTTGGGAAAAACAAGATAACCAAGTGCCCCCCCGCTGCCTCCCGCTGCCTCCTCCCATCACTTCTTCCTCCTCCTCCTCCTCCTCCTTCTATTCCGGAGCTCCAAAACCAACAAAAAAAAATGCACCGTGTTTCCTCCCATCCTCGACAACAAAAACAGAACAACCGAACATACACAGCGTTTCCGTGCACCAAGGGCGCCAAACACTGTGTATTATTTGTTCTCTTGCTTTGCAACAAGGAGGAGGGAAGGAAAGGAGGAAAAGGAGGGGGAAAGAGGAAGGGGGAGAAGGAGGAGGGGCTGGGGGGGAGGTCGCGGGGAGCACTTGAGCTTCCCAGGCCAGAACAATTATTTAACCAAACATACACCGTGTTTCCTTGCATCCTAGACTAACGAACTCAAGAACAAAAAAAATAGTACACAGCGTTTCCGTGCTCCGAGGGCGCCAAGCATTGTGTATTATTTGTTTTGCATTGTTACAGAGAGGAGGAAGCGGAAAGGAGAAGGAGGAGAAGGATGATGGGCGAGGAGGAGGAGGAGGAATTGTGCTTGGAGAAGGAGGAAAGGGAAAGGAGAAAGAAAAGGAACGGAGAAGGAGGAAGAGAAGGAACGGAGAAGCAGAGAGATGTATGATCACACATTTATATAGATATACACACATATATACATATATAGTGCTATATATATATGTATATATGTATATATATATATATATATATATATATATATTCCCATGTTTACATACTTATTCAGGGCCGGGGACCCCGGACGGACCCCGTACGGAGCCCCCCCCAAAAAAAAAACGAGTTTCGGGCGGTCCCAGAGGCGCCCCAGACGGCCCGAGATACTCCCAAGAGGGGTCCACGAGCGCTCCAAGACAGCCCAAGAGCGCTCCAAGAGACCCCAAGACCGCCCAAGACCGTCCAAGGGGGCCCCGAGACGCCCCAAGAGGCCTCCAAGAGGCTTCCCAAAAGGGCCCCAAGAGGGACATTTCATTGATCTCTGTATGGTTTTCAGAAGTTTTTCCGGTTCTCCCCTTTTCGGGCCAACATCAGCCCGAACCGGCTCAAGAGGCTCCAAATATCGCCCCAAGATAGCCCAAGCCCCAAAGAGCCCGAAAACGATCCAAGAGAGTCCCAAGACAGCCCAAGAGGCTCCAAGACGGGCCCAAGAGAGGCCCAAGAGCGCCCAAAGAGGCACCCAAGAGGGCCCCAAGACGCCGCCAGGAGAGCCCCACGACGGCCAAAGGCCTCCAAGACGCCCCAAGACGGCCCCAAAAGGCCCCGAGACGACGCAAGAGAACCCCAACAGGGCCCTAAAAGGGATTCAAAAGGGCCCCAAGAAGACTCCCAAGAGGCCCCACAACGCTACATAACACCAGGGCTCCCAACACTGAGCTTTAATGGTACCCCCAGAAGCCTTCCAATCTTTTTTCTTTTCCTCTATCCTTCTTCTCCCCGTCTCCCTCCTTCTCTTTCCCGTTATCCTCCTGTTCCTCCTCCTCTTCCTCTGTATACTCTCTGCTCCTTCTCCTCTCAGCCTCCTCCTCGTATGTTTCGCTCCTTCTGCTCCTCCTCCTCCTCTTCCTCCTCCTCCCCCTCCTCCTCCTGATCCTCTTCATGTTCCTCTTCCCCACCCCGTCAAGATTCTAGCAGAACCAGTTTTCTTTTCTCCCCCACTTCCCCATGCCCAGAGCAGCTGGTCAGGCCAATATCGCCTGAGATACGCATTTCTATGCGCACACATAGTTACACAGACCATTTGCATATACATGTACATACCCATACATACGTATATTTGCATGTGCATGTGTCGTATGTTTCCACAGGCGCATGTGTGTGCGCATGTGCGCACGCACGCACTCCGCTAACGTGCGAAACTCTAAAGGACCAAGGTGCATGGCGCGCAGCGCCAATGCAGTCTTGTGTGTATATATATATATATATCGCAGACAGCATCGCCATTTCCACGATTGGCACCATACCCCTTGATTCCACACCCTTTTCCGACCCCCAAGCTAGCGGGTACTCAAGAACGAGGGCTCGCAGAGATCTCAAGCAGACAATGTGTGGGCACGATGCTTTTGTTCTGGCTGCAATCTGCTAGATCTTGGGATCCTAGACTGGCAAGTGGCGCCCCTCTTGACCCAGATTGCTACGGAACGTAACGGAGGTAATTGTCACTGTTCTGCTCCGCCGCTGCCCCAACCAACCTCGATGTAGAGTTTTTGCAGACGGTTGCCACTGCAGGGTCTCTTTCTGGTGTTGCAGCGCTGCCCACATCGGGGGGGATTGGGTTCGCCGCGCCACTGTCCAAAGTACCCGTTGGTGGAGTCCCCGTTAGAGGGGCGCTGAATTGATGCGACGCATGGAGGGAAGCCCAGACATGGTCGCGTCGTGAAAGATCCCGACGGAAGGTCCGAAGAAGAAAAAACGGGATCCACATAAACTTTTGGCGTTCCGTGCGGATTTCTTGGATCCGCGCCAAGGGCGGCGCCTCCATCGTCTCCCTTGGCGCGCTCCGCGCGGCAGGGAGGGGGTCCAGCGCAGATCCAAGAAATCCTCGCGGAGCGCCAGAAGTTTATGTTTATGCCGTTGTTTCTTCTTCTAGAAAGGTGTTTCGTTTTCGACCTCTGGAGGCCCTTGCCAGGCCACGGGGCCGTCAAAAAACAGCTCCAGATGAACGACCGGTCCCTCTGGGCCTCCTAGGTGGGGTCGGAGCAGATGGGGTCGGAGAATCGCGCTGCATCGCCGATGCATCGGCGATGCGGCTCGATGTGGAGCCCGATTTTCTCCACGCCGACGTCGCCGATGCATGGCCGACGTCGCCGATGTATCGCCGATGCATCGGCGATGCATCGGCGAGATGTGGTGCGATCCTCCGACCCCATCTACTCCGACCCCATGTAGGGGGCCTCCAGTCCCAGGGAGAGGGGCCGGGACATCTGGGGACAAGAAGGCATTATTTTGGTTGTCACCGAGCGCGCTCCACTACTGGCAGGGTGCCTACTCGCAAACGTCCGAAAATCGCCTGTGCGCCTCGATGTCCTGGATCGTGGATCCCCCGCGTCGGGTCCAGGCCATCTGCGAGCAGTTTCTTGGGCAGTAGTGGAGCGCGCTTGTTTCTTTCTACAAGAGCACACGAAGCCCAGTGGCACGGCACGACTACGAGCGAGGGACGACAGACGAGATGACAGGAGGGGGACCGGGGGGGGGAGGCGCGCCAGCCCGCGCATGGGCGGGGAAGAAAACATAAGCACACATAAACGCTCATCCTCAGCCGCGCTCGGAGGGGGGTAGGGGGAGGGGGGAAAGCTTTTTAGGAGCACCCCTGCTTCTCAGGAGCCGCGGGCCTTACATCTACAGACAAGGCCCGCGCCTTCTAAGAGATAGCCTCCTTCCAAGAAGCCTTCCCCCCTCCCCCTGCCTTTGCCCGCGCCGCCAACATTCCCATGAAACTCCAGGTGCAATAATGAAGCACAACTACAACTAAGTGGATTTTGTGAGAGAGCCCTTCGGGGGAGAACCCACCGACCTCGACATGAGCGCTCCCGTTGTGGCTGTGGTCGGTTTGGCCGTCTTGGGACGCCATATCCACCACAACCAGTGCGAAGCGGGCTTCGGTGTTCCGACAGTCTTGGCATGCGCAAGACCTCCCCCAGGGTGTGTCCTCGATGTGGTTGTGGTCTCTTGCTGTCCCCGCAGCAGGTAGGGGAAGAAAACACAATTACACATCGATCGTTGAAACAGGTATTTTTCGACTCCCAGATTCCAGTCTACTTGAAGCGCCTTCCTACTTCAATGATCGAGTGGCTACCCCTTTTTCCGTCCTCTTTAGGGGGCGGGCGGATACTCAATCGATTTTCACTGGTGCCCATAAACGCTGGACTACACGAAACTTTGGGAAAATATCCGGGGGCCAAGGATGGCATTGACGTAGATTTTCGGAAGTCATTCGCGGACTTCGCGGATCGGCGACAGAGCCCCCTGGCGGCGCCTGCGGCGCCGCCCAATGGCACGCTCCGTGCGCCAGGGAGGGGGGTCCAGCACCGATCCAAGAAGTCCGCGCGGACCCCGCCGACCATTTGTGTCTATGTCATTGCTTCTTCCTCTGCGCATGGAGAGTGGAGGGGAATAAGACAGTCGAGGAGATGTTCATCATCCTGAGACATGTCCCTCTACCCCATTGTGATCGCAAGGGTTCCCTGAGTTTCCGAGGGCGCATCCCTAAGATTGTCATCGCCTCTGGGCTTGTCAGTTTCAGGAATGGACATGCGCTCCAGCCGGGCTCAATCTGGAAAGATGCGGGGGGTCTTGGAAGCTGTGTGGATTTTAATGTATGTCTCCCGGGGCTTTTGTGGCGACCCCTGGCCAGAGACGGCCCCGGTGGGAGCGCCGCCGTTGGCCAAGCTCGTCCGCGAGTTGCGGCATTGCCCTTTTTAATTACCGGCCAGAGCCGCGCGAGCGGCGGCGTCGCTGGTCAGCGGTGCGAAAGGAAGGCACCCATACCGCTACCCTGAGTCGGGCATGTCCTTCTACAGGAGAAAAGTTCAAAAATAGTCAAAACATAGTATGAAGTCATTTTTCTACAAGACTACGTATTTGCAGGCATTTTTCAGTATTTTCAACTGCTCCTAAAACATCCGCTTGTAGGAGGACATGTCCGACCTAACGCGACCATCCGCCCCTTTTCCCCTTTTTGGGCCTCCTCGGAGGCCCTCGTCGTCACCGTTGGACTCGCCTCGAAGTTCTTGTCGGAACGCACCCTGGGAGAGGTTCGGGGAGTAGCGGCATGGGTACCTCCTGCGGTTTCCCCAAGAGCCGCTCGAGCAGCGGCCATGCTGGTCGCTGCAAGCCAATTCCCACACTGTAGCCTTGCGATAATCGGCGGCGAGCTCCGAGCCTAACCATCGCCGGTCAACGATTCGGGTGACTCGGCGGGCGGTGGGGGCAGGGGTCGGAATGCATCAAGCACGTGGCGATGTCCAAGCCGAAGCCACGCGTCCCACCGATTCCGGAGAATCGACGGTTGATGGGGGTAGGGTTCGGATGTCGCCACCTAGACAATTTTTTTCAGGGCAACGGTGCTGATTGGAAGCGGACGGCCTTCCCCTGGGCACCAGAGACGCGACGCCAGGGACATCGCCCAGTCAGCTGCAGGTAGCTCCAGATCTTGCTGGGAGGCAGCTGCGGGGGGGGGGGGATGGGGGCGAAAACGTTTGAAGCATCAGCATGACTGGGCGCGGCGACGTTCTCCAATCTGCGTGCGGGCTTTTGTGGTCCAGGTCTGTCGTTCAGAGAGGACGATATTAGTCCGAGGCCCTTTCCGGCGTAGCAGCTCCCAAATGGGGCTTAATCCTCTTCAACCTTTCCGACGAACACCTCCCAGCAGTTGCCTCCTGACTTCGGTCTGGCCTGGCTCCTGGAGCTGCTCGGCGCCTGGGGTCTCCGTGGGTGGGTGCTGGCTGCAGCAGGGGCCTCCCCGGGCCTGCTGACGTGCAGCCGTGACCTGTCTGCTCTGCCGCTGCCGAGATCCCCGGGGCTCGCTTCGACTCCTCCGATTCGATTCGACTCCGAGTTCGATGCCTTCCGACTCCGATTCCGATTCGGCTTCGGCTTCCGATCCGGGCCCCGATTTCTCAACGGAGGCCTACTAGCCTGCCCATTTTTCCGCCGAGCCGATTTTTCCCGACTCGGCAGCCGGTTTCCCCCGATCCGATTTGGTTCGATTGCCGATCCGACTCATCGATTCGATTATGGGCTCTCCTGGATCCTCGGCGCCTCGGCGCCAGACTTGGCGCGGGAGATGGGTCTTAAGTGAGGCCTTTTAGTGCCACCTGGCAGCTTCAGCACTGCAGGACCCGCAGAACTGGGAAACGCTTGGCAATGGCTACATGGGCGATTTCTTCGTGAACATGCGGCCTCCAAGGACCCCTATGTTTGTCCCTGATGCTCGCAGGGCGCTGGGAAGGGCACGCTGCCAGGGCGAGTGCTGCTGGGGCCTCACCGGCGCTTCGACCTTTCCTTCGGGCGGCCTCGAGAAACATGAGACACATTTTCCTCCTCCATGTCCAAAGAAGGCCAGAAGTTGCGCGCTCAGCGATCGAAGGACGTGGCCCAGAGAGTCCAGCCGCCTCCCTCGTGGCCAGGATGCGTCGCTTCATACTCCTCCCCGCACCCTGCTACCTGCCTGGTACAAAACACTGTCCTTCTAGCGGGGTGCGCGCATGTTGCTTCGAAACTTATGTGGTTTAGCGTGCCTCTTTTTTTTTCTGAAGTTTCCGTTGTTTCTGGGGGACTGCCACTACTCAAGATTATCGGCAACCAAGACATGGTAAGCATGTAGAAAATGAGGCTAGAAGCCTTTGAAATGACGTACGTAACTCGACTGCGGGCGGTCCCCGCCAGGGAGCAGCTGCGAATGTCTTCGACATCTGTCGGGTATGATCATGACAGCTCGTGATGCCTGTTCTGGAGATATTTGATTGGTTCATTTCTTGCTATACGATTTGTGTGCTTCATGTTTTGCTGATTTGGTCTGATGCGTATCACTGGTGGTTGATATTGATGTTTGTTCTGCATGGGCACGACTGGTATATATTATGGTCGTGGTGTATGATGTTGGCGTGCGATTTGGGCATATGCCCCTGTTATGTGTTCTTGAGTTGCGTGTGTGCCTGCTGCATGCTACCTGCGCGTGTTACGTTTGAATGTTGCTGGGGTGCGTGCTTGTCGTTTGTCCTAGCGCATGTGTACATATTTATGTATTACATAAATACCTGCACAAACTATATATATACATATATATATATGTATACACATGTTCAGATGTATATACATATGTATATCTATACATGTGTGTATGGATGGACGCTAGCGTATTCTCCCACCCCTGCTAAAGCCCATGCGGATTTTCTTCAAATATTGACGATGGTCGTGGCGTTTCTTTTTTCCGACCACAGCGTCGCGATCGGCCTCCCCAGAAAGCACCTGCCCGCGAGCAGCACAACCAAAAAGATAGTGTACACGACAAGCGGCAGATTGGGCTGCACAGAAGCAAGACCGCGAGACCCATGAATGACCTACTAGAAGGCCACTGCAGTACTACAGTACGTCGTGCTACCGCAATGCTAGAGCACCAGAGTATATTTGAGGTGTTAGATATATTCAGCATGTAAAAGACGACGGCTGGTTTCTGTACTGGAGCACTACTACCACAGCGCTGCTGCAGTACGGCTGCAGCATAACAAGTATTACGAATACGGTGTTGCATTTCCAGAAGTGCTGTACGGCTGCAGCACTACCGTACTAGAGCACTACAGTATCGGGGTATTACTACCACAGTATGAAGAGCACGGCTGCTACATCCAGTGCTAGGGCACGAATGTTGCTACAGTATTGGGGTGTTGGTACTACCACTGTACTATTGCGGCGCTACCCCTATTACAGCGCTGAGGGTATTACGACTACTGTTGCAACATGCGCTACACTCTAGTGTAGCAGTTGTAAAGGTGTTGTTGCAACACTAGAGTATGAACACACCAGGGTGCTACCGCTCAAATGCTACAGCCAGTTCCCGATATCTACTCTTGCACTTCAGCGGTGCAGAAAATTCTATAGAGCACATGTCGTACCATTGTTATTACAGTGATGGTACTACAGTACTCCCGTACTACAGTGCCACTGTTGCAGCCATTGCTGGCGTACTGCTACTACGATGCGAGCGTACTGCTACTAGTGCGAGTACAGCCACACTGTATCGCACAGTAGCATTACGACAACCACTACTGGAGTATTTGTGCGACTACAACGCGAGAGTACTACGACTACAGCAGTATTGCAACAATACTAACACTTCCGCGGCTGATGTCCATTACTACCACTACTACTACTACTACTACTACTACTACTACTACTACTACTACTACTACTACTACTACTACTACTACTACTACTACTACTACTACTACTACTACTACTACTACTACTACTACTACTACTACTACTACTACTACTACTACTACTACTACTACTACTACTACTACTACTACTACTACTACTACTGCTACTACTACTACTACTACTACTACTAGTACTACTAATACTACTACTACTACTACGACTACTACTACTTCTTCTATTACGGCTACTACTACGACTGCTACGACGACGACTACTAGTAGTAGTAGTAGTACAGTAGTAGTACTACTACTACTACTACTACCCTTACTACTACTACTACTACTAACTACTACTACTACTACTACTACTACTACTACTACTACTACTACTACTACTACTACTACTACTACTACTACTACGACTACTACTACTACTACTACTACTACTACACTACTACTACTACTACTACTACTACTACTACTACTACTACTACTACTACTACTACTACTACTACTACTACTACTACTACTACTACTACTACTACTACTACTACGACTACGGCTACGGCTACGGCTACTACTACTACTACTACTACTACTACTACTACTACTGCTACTACTACTACTACTACTACTACTGCTACTACTACGACTAGGCAACGGCACGCCCTCCACGCCTGGGCCCCCGTGAACGGCACACCCTCCACGCCTCAGGTTTTTCAATGGGGAGACGTTAAGGTGACCGTTGGAGCCCCCGGGGCGCGCACAACCCAACAAACAAAGAAAGAGAAGCGGAACTATCGAGGGGTGTTTGTGGAGGATGCGAGGCTCTGCTCGCGAAACGGCCTCCACGCCTGGGCCGCCGCAAACAATTAGAAGGTGCCGAAGTATGAGACGGCATCAAGTTACTATGAGACAATATAGCATCAAGGTACCGTAATATGAGATTTCGCCTAGCTACCATGCGAAAATAAAGCATCAAGGAACCGTAGCATGATATGGCATCAAGCTGCCACGTTGCAAGCTGGTGTCAAGCTACCCTGTTGCAAGATGACATCAAACTACCAGGCTACATGACAGCATCAACGTACCGTGGTATGCGATGCCATCAAGCTACCACGATGCACGATGCACCTGGGGCCTCGTGGGGCCTCCTGGGGGCCTCCTGGGGCCGCCTGTGCCCTTCTGGGGCCTCCTGGCGCATCCTTTGAGCCGCCTGGCGCCTTCTGGGGGCCCCTTGGGGGCCTCCTGGTGCCTCCCGATGCCTCCTGAGGACAGATGTGGTGTTATGGAGCGTCCTGGAGTCTCCTAGGGTCTCCTGGCCTTTGGGGGCCTCCTGGCGCTCCCTGGAGTCTCCTGGGCCTCATGGTGGCCTCCTTGGGTCCCCTGGAGTCTCCTGGGGCCTTCTGGGCCTCTTGGGGTTTCCTGGGTGCCTTCTGGGGCCTCCTGGGGACTCCTGGGGACTCCTGGTGCCTCCTGATGTGTCCTCTGGTTTCCTGAAGGCCTCCTGGAGTCTCCTGGGGCCTCTTGGGGCCTCTTGCGGCCTCCTGTGGTTTTCTGATGCCTCCTGGGGCCTCCTGGGGGTTCCTGGGACCTCCTGCGCGCCCTTCGTGGGACGTCCTGGAAGCTCTTGCGGCCTCCTGCGAGCTCCTGGACAGTCTCGGAGCTCCCTGAAACGTCATGGGGCGTCCTTGTGCCTCTTGAAGCACCCTGGGGTCTCCTTGCCTGTTGGGGCCTCCTGGCGTCTCCTCTGGCATCCTGGTGGCCTCCTGATGCCTCCTTGGGGTCTCCTGGGGCCGTCTGAGACTCCTGAGTCTTCCTGGTCGCCTTCTGGGGCATCGTGCGGGAATCCTTCGGAAATCGCGCGGCGGCCCAGGCGTGGAGGGCGTGAAGCGTGCGGCGGCACAGACGTGGAGGGCGTGTCGGCAACTACTACTACTACTACTACTACTACTACTACTACTACTACTACTACTACTACCACTACTACCCCTACTACTACTTCTACGACTACTACTA